>JADRCD010175149.1:20765-33343 GCA_019843815.1 Montemys delectorum | reverse complement strand
CTCACAGCAGTTTTAACGCACTCCCTTCAGGCCCCCTAACTCAGAGGCCCACTCACAGCAGTTTTAATGCACCCCGTTTAGGCCCCTAACTCAGAGGCCCACTCACAGCAGTTTTAATGCACTCCCTTCAGGCCCCCTAACTCAGAGGCCCATCTGTCCTGCCACTGTTTGGTCCACACTATTGGAGGTGTACCTATTTCCTTGATGCACGTATTTTTCCAAGAACCCGTTTCTTGTTTTCTGGAACTCTCTGGCCAGCATGGACATGTCCTTTTGGTGACATGTGTAGGGCTCAGTCGGCATGGACATGGCCGGATTGTCCCAGCTGCCTGGTGCTCCCCTCTCACCCAGGCTGGGTGGTGGCGCACTTGTGCAATGACTTGGCTCAGAATACAGGGGATGTGGGCCTTTCCCTTCCTTCTAGTCCCAACAGACGACTGGGCCACAACCAACTGTGCCCTTGTCATCTGTCAGAGTTGTGTTAGAAAGCATAACTAGGGGCCGAGTGACAATGTGTTCTCCTCACTAGATGAGCACCTGAGTTGACAGGCACGGTTGTTTACTGTCGTAAGTCTCAGCACTGGGGAGCTGGAGACAGCTAGGTCCCTAGGGATTCTTGGCCAACACCACCGAGAACACCAGTTTAGAGGGCTTGAGTTCTAGCACTCAGCAGAGTTACTGTGACTCAGTCACACCCTTTGCCCACACGGCTTGTCTAGAGCAGACTCCGGGTGGGCGTATTGGGGGTTGTGGAGCACATATCTTTACTTCATTTCTATTTTTGAGTAATTGCATTACAGAATATCAGTCCCTATTAGCACAGAGTAGGAGATTAAGGTCTCTCAGGGATGACTAGATTAAACATACTTTGTAAACTTGTCATGACCAAGTTACTAGAATTGTAGTAATATTGGGAAATGGTGATTTGAATACTAGCTGACTTAATTTACTCTAAGTAATAGTTGGAAGAATATCTCCATATATAACTAACTTCTGATCACATGAAGACTCCTTTCTTCATGTCTCTCACAACATGATACGTGATGTCTTGAACAAAACGCTTTCTTACTCTTGGTGGGAAATACAGAAAGGCTAGAAACGGACTCTGTAAACGCTGTGTTGTAGGGATTGGAGAAATGCTGTGTAGCTGTGGCCTCAGCTCCTGCAGAGCTCTGTGCATAGACAGGCCTGGCCAAGGGAGGCGGCTGCATGCGGTTGGTGCCCAGTGTTCTATACAGGTCCCCAAGGGAAATTCCAAGCCACTAGGCCAGTTTGGGTTTGTTTAATACTCAAAGTAATGCAGCAATCTTCTAGGCCTCGGCAGACAGCCGCCATGTCACACGGTATTCTTAGGGCACACTGGGGGACAGGTACTGCTCCGTGCTGGCTGTTCCTGTGCATAGCTGTCGGGGTGTTGGTGTGTTTAGAGGCAGGGATTTGAGACCCTGGAAGGGCTCTGACCTAAGTTCCCTAGGCCTCTGATGCAGCTTATCCAGTGCCTTAAAAGTAGTCTCTCTTTGAGCTCTCAGATTCCATCTACAGTTGCCACTGACTTCAACGTCATGCATCTCAGGGATCCCAGGCAGCCAACTCTTGCCACCAAGTGTTCAAGAGTGGCTGTGAATGGAATCATCATCATCATCATTATCACCACCACCATCACCACCACCACCACCACCACCACCACCACCATCATCATCATCATCATCATCATCATCATCATCATCATCATCACTGCTTGGATCTCTTAGAGTGATGGCTAAAGGTGTGGGCACATATCTTAACCCGCTTGTCTGCAACTCTATTTAGTTGTCCTGTTCTTTTTTTTCCAGCTTCCCCTCTACCGTCTGGAGGAGCCAGTGATAACAAAAGATGTCTATGAAGTTGCTGTCTCTCTCATTCAAATGTTTGATGACCTGGATATGAAAGAGAGTGGGTAAGAGTCCCTCCAGCTACAACTCCATGTGTGTAACTTGAAACACTGGTCCCTCATTAGAGAGGATGTAGTGTTTTTACATATTAGGGGACTAGCTATAGACGCTTGGGCTTGAGCTGTGGTCTTCCTGCCTTCATGTGCTGGGTTTCAGGTATGTGCCTGGAACTACGTAGCCCTGGCTGTTATCATTATTATTATTTAAGATAGAGTCTCACTACGTAGCCCTGGCTGGCCTGGAAACCCCAGAGAACCACCCACCTCTGCTTCCCAAGTGCTGGGGTTAAAGGCGTGCACCGCCATGCCCAGCTAAAGTTGTAATCTTGGCAATGATGGCACATGCCTATGATCCCAGCCCTGGGGAGGAAGAAGAGGGACTGAGACTAGCCTGTGCTACAAAGCAAGACTGTTTCAAAAAAGAGATTAAATTATTGGAAAACCAGCTGCGATCTGCACTTAGACTGACATGCGGTGTGTGTGTCCTCACGTGTCTGTGTCTTCACATGGTGTTCTCTCTGAGTGAGCCTGTCTGTACCTCGTCATCTTAAAGGATGCCCATGGGGGCAAAGACTTTCCCCACTCAAAGCTGTGGACACCTTTGCAGCAGTCACGGTCACTCTGCAAACTTCTACTAGTGGAGGTCAAAGCCCTGCCGTGTGCAGCTTTAAGACCGTTGTTTATTGTTATTTTTTGTTTTGTTTTGTTTTGTTTGTTTTCTGTTTTAGTTCAAGGCCAGCCTGGTCTACAGAGTGAGTTCCAGGACAGCCAGGGCTACACAGAGAAACCCTGTCTCGAAAAACAAAAACAAACAAACAAACAAAAAAAAAAACAAAAAAAAAAGGCCATTGTTTGTTTTAAGGCAGCATTGGGCCAGAAAGACACCCCGTAAGCAAGTCACATGTTTATTCTTTAAGCTTTTTTTGTGAGATTTTTTTTCCTTTTAGTGCGGTTTAGGTTCTAAGTGCTGATTTGCATGTCATAAACAGCATTTACTATTTTAGAAACAAATAATGGTACTGTGTACTTTCCTCCCTTGGTAACAAAAGCTAGCTGGTCAGGGTGACATTTTCTCTAGACTTGGGCTACTCCTGAGTTAACCCTTGTCAAATCTGGGCTTCTTACCTCGATGGCTCCCATTCTTCCTGGACTCTGCCCTCCAGAGACTCTGCTGGTAAATGTTCTCAGCTTGTATTTGGGTTAAAAAGTTATTTTATTTCAGTTCCATCCTTTGTTTAAAAAAATCTAAATCTTGCTGGGCAGTGGTGGCACATGCCTTTAATCTCAGCAGAGGCAGGATTTCTGAGTTCGAGGCTAGCCTGGTCTACAGAGTGAGTTCCAGAACAGTCAGGGCTACACAGAGAAACCCTGTCCCGAAAATACAAAACAAAAAAAAAATCTAAACCTAAATCAACAAGTAAAAACTTATGCTGTGGAGATTTGGTAAAGTGCTTGGTTTGCAGGACTTGAGTTTGATCCCCAGAAACTACAGGGAAAAAAGCCAGGCATGATGGTGTATGCTCGTAATCCCACGGGGAAGGTATAGGCAGGAGGTCCTCATGCCAGACTGGCCTGATTGGTGAGAGACCCTGGCTAGAAGAGGGTGGGCAGAGTCCTTAAGGATGAAACCCAAAGCTGGCACACCTCGTTTCTGTCTCATCTCCTCCCGTGCTCTCGCCGTTTTCTCCCTCCCTCCCTCCCTCCCTCCCTCATTTCCTTCCTTCTTCCCTTCTTTCTCTTTCCTTCCTCTTTCTTTTCCCTCTCCCCTCTCCCTACTCCTGCACGCACATATTCAAATGCACACATTGAAAACCCCATGTCTTTACTGTACACAGCATACTTGAAGCTTGCAGACATTGGATGGACTCAGTAGTCGGTGGCCACAGGCCCTGGCTCTCCTGGCTGGGACTCTCTTACCTGAAATGCTTGGACCATTATGTTTTGTACACCAGAGTGTTTTCACAGACTTCAGTGGCTGAATCTATAAACACTCCAAACTCAAAAAACACTTTGCAGCTCAAAGTGAAGTGTCAGACACTGGAGCAGTTCAGATTTTAGATTTTCAGAGCAGGGCCACCAGACTTGTGTGAGGCTCTAGGCTCTTAGATGCTCCTGCATTTTACTTTTCTAACTCTGTGTTCACAATGTCTCTGAGCTAAGCATGTAACAAAATGCGTCTTTTTATGTTTTTAGCATCCATCCTAAATGCTGATGCTCTTTTCCTTTAAGTCCTGGCTTGTGTTACCACAGTGATAAAGCTCCTCAGAGGTAACTATCTTTTCACTCTGGCCAACTCTCAGGTGGAATTTCTGCCTTTGCCGACCTGGGAGCAGATGTGGGTTTCCTTGTGGTTCCTGTGCCTGTGGCTGAGTGGGCGAGTTGTCTCAGCACGAGTGTTAAGTGCTGCCCACCAGCCCTTCCTCCTGAGGCTATTTGGGCCTCACTATATTTGCCATATTCTCATTTTCCTTTGTTCTGTTTGCCCTAAGATTGTTTCACAAGGGAGAACTACCCAATTCCTGTCCACTAAGTACTTCGCCACCAAGCCATCTCCTTGGCCCTGGCCTTTGAATTGGCAAATAGTATGCTGTTGTCTACACTGACCACAGTTTATCTACTTATCTACTAACGACATCTTGATTGTCTCTGAGTCTCAAGCTATGGGTAGAGCTGCCATAAAAACTTTCGTGCTGGCTTTATGTAGACTCGACATCCAGTTCACCGGATAAATTCTAAGGAGCACAGTTGCTGGCATCCACGTGGAGAGCACAGTTAGTTTTTGAAGGAATCATTAGCTCATCTTTCATTGTGGCTGCACTGTGTCATGTTACCCATGATGCCGTCTCACTGCCTCAACAACTGTTCGTTCATGGCTTTGCCCATCTTTTTTCTTTTCTTTTCTTTTCTTTTCTTTTCTTTCTTTCTTTCTTTCTTTCTTTCTTTCTTTCTTTCTTTCTTTTTTTAAAAGATTTATCTAATGTATGAGTACATTGTAGCTGTCTTCAGATACACCAGAAGCAGGCATCTGATCCCATTACAGATGGTTGTGAGCCACCTCGTGCTTGCTGGGAGGAGCAGTCAGTGCTCTTAACCACTGAGCTATCTCTCCAGCCTGCCTTCATTTTTCAATCCAATTATTTATTTGTTGCTTTGTTTGTTTGAGACAAGGTGTCACTAGATAGCACTGATTGGCCTGGAACTTGCTGTGTAGACCAGGGTGGCCTAAAACTCACAGATCTGCCTGTCTCTGCCTTCCGAGTACTGGGATTAAAAGTATATGCCATCATACCTAGCTTTGCTCTTTTCAGCGCTAAGTTTAAGCGTTCTTAGGTATTTGGATAACGATTCTTTATGTCAGAAAAGCTCTTTGCACATATCTTCATTTATGAGGCTTGTTGTCTTATTTTTAAAAGATTGATGGATTTTGTTAATTTCAGTCGATATTTTTGTGCCCCAGTTGTCCTAAATGTCGTGAGTTGGAGTCTTCTCGGGATGTCTTTTCCATCCTTGGGCACTTGGTTTTGGCCATTCACCAATTTTACCCCTGCTGCATTCCAGGAACTGCCCATTCTTCCAGAAAGTCTAGCTCTTGCGGTGAGCAATGTGAGCCTGTCTTTTAAAACAATAGCCTGACTCTGGCTTTGCGTTTTGTCACTAGTTTATCACTGTTTGTAGGTATTTTCAGTGATCATAGCTGGAAATGACTGAATGAGTAATGTGTGCCTTTGTATATGTGTGTGTGTATGCGTTTGTGTGCGTGCGTGAGTGTGTGTGTGTGTGTGTGTGTGTGTGTGTGTGTGTGTGTAGGCTGGAGGAAAACCCTGGGTGTCATCCTTAGGACTACAATCCAACTCTTTTGAAACAAGGTTTCTCAAGGGTGGCCTGAAGCTCACCCAGTTAGGCTAGACTACTTGGCCATCAAGCCTGAGGCGTCTTCTGTCTCTCCCTCCCCAGAACTGGAATCACACTCATGTGCATCCAACAATTTTTACCAAGGTTCTGAGGATTGAACTTAGTTCCTTATGTTTGAGGCAAGCGAGCAGTTTGAGGCCAGCTAAGCTGTCTCCCCAGCCATTAATAAACATTACTACTGTGTTTGTGTGTGTGCATGTGTCTCAGTGCACATGGGCATTCAGAGGACACGTGTGGAGTCGTTTCTCTGCTTCTACGTTTGTGTGTACTCCAGGGATGGGACCCAGGCTGTCAGCCCAGCCCAGCCAACACCTTTACCCACAGAGCCACCTCACTGGCCCACACCCTTAGTTTTTGAAATGGGATTTTTTTTAATGTTCTTAGACTGATTTTGAACTGGGATCAACCAATTTGCTGCCTCAGCCTCCCTAGTTGGTACTACAGGTGTTCAGCATCATGCCAGGCTTGGAGATTTCTTACTTATTTATTTTTAAATTTATTTTCTCTTGTGTGTGTTCTGTGTGCATTTGTGTATATTGAGTGTGTGTGTGTGTGTGTGTGTGTGTGTGTGTGTGTGTGTGTATGTGTACATGTGTGCATGTGGAGGCCACAGGACAACTTTGTATTTGATCAGGAACATCTCCACCTCCTTTGAAGAAGGGTTCTCACTGGCCTAGAGCTCACAGTGCAAGCCTGGCTGGTCAGTGAGTCCCAGGGTCCATCTGTCTCTGCCACTGCAGTGCTGGAATTGTAAGCAGAGGTCACCACACCTTGCATGTTTATGTGAGTGCTAGGGATTGAACTCAGGTCTCATGATTGTGAGGCAGGTGCTTATTGACTATGCCGTCTCCCTAGCTCCATGGGAAGATAATTTTAAAACCAGTCCCCTTGTAGTACAGGATAGTCTTGAACCCATAAATTATTACATGATCACTTTTGTGATCAAATCTCCACAAACTTTGGATAAACACTGATTTTTATCACTTTTTATTTTTTAATAATTTAATTTTTAATTCCCTTTACATCCCAATCACAGCCCAAGGCTGAAGGTTTTGTGAGTGAATTGATGTCCCCCTCCCTCCTCTGGAAATCCTGCCTGGCCCACAGGAAGTGGCCACTTCAACCTCTATATGCCCCTCTGGTAGGGATCTCAACTAGGGCCACACCTATAGACTTTCTATAACTTCCTTCTCCTGAGTCCCTGGTCCCAGGTCTCCACTCCCAGAGATCCACTCCACTGATTTGCATTCTCACTTCTAGCCCTTCCCTTCCCTCCCCCCTCCCCACCGTGATCACCATCCCTTTCCCCGCCTCACCTCCTCTCCTCCCCAGTCCCTCTCCACCCACAGCCCATGACTGTTTGGTTTCCCTTCTGAGTGAGGCTTCTGCACCCTCCCTTGGGACCTACCTATTACCCAGTCGTTTGGGTCTGTGGACTGTAGCCTGGTTGCCTTGTACTTTACAGCTAATGTCCACTTATAAGTGAGCACATGCCATTTGTGTCTTTCTGGCTCGGGTTACCTCACTCAGGATGCTATTCACTAGTTCCATGCATTTGACTGCAGATTTTTTGATGTCTTTGTTTTTAACTGCTGACTAGTATTCCATTGTGTAAATTAACCACATTTTCTTTATCCACTCTTCAGTTGAGGAACATCTAGGTTGTTTCCAGTTCCTGGCTATTACGAATAATGAGCAAGTGTCCGTATAGTTTAGTGGGACATATTTTGGGTGCATGCCTAGGAGTGGTATAGCTAAATTTTGGGGAAGAACTATTCCCAGTTTTCTAAGAAGCTGCCAGTTAATTTCCAGAGTGGTTGTACAAGTTTGCATTTCAGTAAGTCAGTTTTCATCTAACATTTTTCCTTTGAGCCAATGGCTGTTTCCCCCTGGTGCTGGTGTTGAACCCAGGTCTTTGCACGTGTTAAGCATATGCCTTACCCTACTGTACCTCCAGCACACTTTAATACATTGGTATTGATCTCCAGTCCTGCAACTTGTTGAACCTGTTAGAATCCACCTCCCAATTTCTCCCTTTCCTCTCCTCTCTCCTTTTCCTTCCCTCCTTCCCTCTTTTTCCCTCTTTCTTCCCTCCCTCCCTCTCTTTCCCTCTCTCTCTCCGCCCCCTGTCTCTGTGTTCCATTTGCACCCCTTGGTGTTATTCCTCAGGACTGTCCACCATTTGGAACAATGTCTTTTGCTGGTCTAGAGTTCATCGACTAGGCTTGGCTCGGCTGGGTGTCCCGCACGTCCCCACGATCCAGGGCTGGATGGCAGGCCTCCTTTCTCTTTATGTGGACCAGCACAGACCCTCTCCTCCTTTGAGGCTGCTAACCCCAGAGGACAGCCTTGCTTGCCCTTCTGGGACTTTTCTATGGCTGCCTCCTTCACACCCTTGCTGTCTCTCTCAGCAGTCATTTCATACACAGCTCCACAACCCTATGTGTATCTGAGTGTTTTGCCTGCATGTGTGTCTGTGTACCATGTGTGTGCCTGCCTGGAACTGGAGTTACAGATTCTTATTAGTGACCATGTTGCTGCTGAAAATTGAACCCAGATCCCCTGGAAGAGAAGCTAGTACTTTTGAACAGTTGAGACGTCTCTCCAGCCCCAGCCCCATGCCTTGTGTCCTGTTTGTCTCCTTTGGTCTTGTTGCTGAGCTGACAGGGCCTCCTTCCTTCTTCATGCACTTTCCAGTCTGTTTCCCTAGCTAGGGGATTGGCTGTAGAGCAGTGCAGGGTCCGTGTGTCTGTTCCTGCTGCCCCCAGACTGCATAGAGGAAGGAATGAAATACAAGGAGGACCCACATGTCGGTGGAGGAGAAAAATTCTATTTCATACAGAAATAGCCCTGGTAGTAAGAAGTGGTTATCCTGCCGGGCAGTGGAATCCCAGCACTTGGGAGGCAGAGGCAGGCAGATTTCTGAGTTGGAGGCTAGCCTGGTCTACAGCGTGAGCTCCAGGACGGCCGGGTTATCCTAGATCTGCATCTGTAAGCGTCCTTTCTAGTGATAATCTTAATAAGGTTTGCTTATAGTTATTCTATGTTATTTGTATCTTGGGGTTCTTTCTGGATTATAGTATCTTGCAGGAAAACTTTTGCAGATAGTGTCTTGTGGGCAAACGCAGTAGAAATGAAGAGCCCTGGCCTTTTGCCTGGTTGGCCTCTCCCTGCATGCCTCTGTCTTCATGTGAACTGAAGAACGTTACCTGACATGATCTGCAAGAGCTTTCATGAACAAAGCGTGTAGCATCAGGGTCTCACGAAGCAGGGACTTTGCCAGCCTTGATTCAAACTTGTCCACCTCACATTTTGACAGGAACAAGACCTGGTCTGGGACGCAGTTTGTGTCGGAGCGGAGCAGCGTGCTGGTGTTCCTGCCAGGTGTGCATGACCTGATTTTGTGACTGGAATTTTAACACTGGACAGCGCATTTTGAATAGTGGTGTTCATGCTGCCTGTTCTCTTAGACATGAGGACAGTGAGCAACTGTGACTCAGATTGGCTTGTCCATAACCTTTGCATTGCTACAAAGAGTTCATAGTAGGGAAGAGTACTTTTTTAAGGCAGGCGTGTCCGCTTCATAATTCCTGGTAAGATGTTTTGCTTTGTTAAAGAACATTCCTTTGCATGGTCATGAATGTGAAGTGATTGCCCTAAGTTTGCAGTGCGGCATTCTTATGAGAGCAAAGCATGAAGCCCTAGGGAGCCACCAGCAGTCTAAGTCCCTGTCAGTGCTAAAGACAATGGGCTGTCACTGAACCTTACTGAAGAGGCTCAATTGTGTCTAATGGCACTTTGTCGAGATGACTTTATCAAGTAGTGTAGTTTGATGAAATTATATAACAGTGATTCACATATTTTGTTGCTAAAAGGTGATATACAGAACATGTGAATATTTGTGTGTGTAGGGTTGGAAGCAATAGCCTTCAGCAAGAGAACTGAATTTTGGAATGTGACATATGAGTTTCAAATCCTTGTCACATTTTGCTTACTGAATAGACTCATGTACAGAAACAACCGTTAGCTGGCAGGCTCATAGAGTTTGCATCTCTGTGTATTTGTCACATGACTTCCAGGTCCACAAACTGTAAGGAAAAGGCGAAGCTCTGGTGCCTCTCAGCAATCCCTTAGGAGCTCTGGTGCCTCTCAGCAATCCCTCACGAGGCGAATGTGGCCCAGCGAGGGGTTCACAAGCAACATTTCACCTTCAGCTATGTGACTTTCGTTTATACATTAATGCAGATCAAGTCTGGCATATGATGCTTACAATTTCATGAGTCGACTTGTTTCGAGCAGATATGAATTAGTTTTTTCAGGGCTGCTCCAACAAGGCATTGCAAATGGATGCTCAAAACAAGAGTGGTGTGAGAACAGTTAGGCATGCTGGAACAAGTTGTCAGGAGACACCATGCTCCCTCTCAGGTGCCAGGCTCTTCCCAGCCTGATGCAGCCACTCACATGGATGCCACATGACATTCCTGTGCCTCTATCTCCTCCCTCTTTTTATGAGATCAACCGTCCCACTGGGTGAAGGTCCCAGTCAACTACACCCGGACCGTATTGTAGCTCCCGCATGTGCAATGACAGTTGCTATGTCAGGTCGCTCACATTTTCAGTCACCAGAGTTGGAATCTAAAATAGTTTTTGGGAGACACAGTTGAACATGTTTAAATTATTGATAATCCACGTGAGGCACATTGTATATGCAGATGCTGTAAGTCAGTACACATTTTTAAACCTACTGAAAAGGACCACATCCTTTAAAATCTTGTTCCTAGGTTTATATTCTTGGGATCAAATGCAGCTCACCACTCGGAACCCACCCCGAGTTACACACCATCATCATTCAGAACCCACCCTGAATTATACATTATCACCACTCAGAACCCACCCCGAGTTACACGCCATCACCACTCAGAACCCACCCTGTGTTATACTCTAGTCCATTTTGGTGATTTGTTTGTTTGGTTTTGGTTTTTAGACAGAATTTTAGTGTATCCTTACCTGGTCTGGAGCTGTCTGTGTAGCCAAGTCTCGCCTTGAACTGGATATTACCTTACTACCATCTCCCAATTTCTGAGGTTTCAGAGTAGAGTTATCTTATCTGGTTAAAAAATTCTTTTTTGTTTTGATAAGAAACATTTTATTTATTCATTGGAGGAAATTTGGAAAACAGGAGGGAAGAGAAGTGACTTCTGTGGCCAACGCTCATCAGTAGTCACAGCTCTGACAAGGGAAACACGGAAAGAATGTATGTATTCTAAAACAACTTTAAGATCCGGTCTCTCTGGGCTGGTGTCCTGAGTGGACTTTGGGCCCAAGCTCTGCAGCCAATCCCACAACACCCAGAGGAAGCTCCACTCCCAGGCACTCTGAAACTCTCAGGATCAGAGGTGAAGAGGACCCAACATCTGTCCCAACACCGAGAGTAACTGGGACCAGCGGGACCAGGCACACAGGAACTCCGCCAGCAGAGTGGCTCTGGTTCCTTCCAGTCTCTCTGGACTCGTGTCCTGAGTGGACCTTGGGCTCAGGCTCCACAGCCAGTCCCACAACACTCAGAGGAAGCTCCTCTCCCAGGCGCTCTGAAACTCTCAGGATCAGAGGCACTCTGAAACTCTCGGGATCAGAGGTGAAGAGGACCCAACATCTGTCCCAACACCGAGAGTAACTGGGACCTGCGGGACCAGGCACACAGGAACTCCGCCAGCCCAGTGGCTCGGGTTCCTTCTGGTCTCTCTGGGCTGGTGTCCTGAGCAGACCTTGGGCTCAGGCTCCACAGCCAGTCCCACAACACCCAGAGGAAGCTGCTGCACTCCAAGGTGCTCTAACAAGCCCAGGGCCACAGGATCCCAGAATCACAGGGTCACAGAGACTGCCTGACTCTGAGAAGTTCTGATACAACTAGGATCACAGGAAGGACTGACTCCAGTCAGAATTAGCAAGGGCAGGTAGCACTAGAGATAACCAGATGGCAGGGGGCAAACATAAAAAAATAAATAACACAAACCAAGGTTACTTGGCATCATCAGAACCCAATTCTCCCACCACAGCAAGTCTTGGATACACCATCACACCGGAAATGCAAGATTCAGATCTAAAATCACTTCTCATGATGATGACCCTCAAAGAAATGCAGGAGAACACAGGTAAACAGCTAGAAGCCCTTAAAGAGGAAACACAAAAATCCCTTAAAGAACTACAGGAAAACACAATCAAACAGGTGAAGAAAATGAGCAAAACCATCCATAATCTAAAAATGGAAATAGAAACAATAAAGAAATCAGAAAGAGAGACAACCCTGGAGATACAAAACCTAGGAAAGAAATCAGGAGTCATAGATGCAAGCATCACCAAGAGAATACAAGAGATAGAAGAGAGAATCTCAGGGGCAGAAGACACCATAGAAAACATTGACACAACAGTCAAAGAAAATGCAAAAAACAAGAAGCTCCTAACCCAGAACATCCAGGAAATCCAGGACTCAATATGAAGACCAAACCTAAGAATAATAGGCATAGAAGAGAGTGAAGACTCCCAATGTAATGGGCCAGCAAATATCTTCAACAAAATTATAGAAGAAAGCTTCCCTAACCTAAAGAAAGAGATGCCCATGGACATACAAGAAGCCTACAGAACTTCAAATAGACTGGACCAGAAAAGAAATTCCTCCCATCACATAATAATAAAAACACCAAATGCACTAAACAAAGAAAGAATTTTAAAAGCAATA
>JADRCD010175149.1:2537-14765 GCA_019843815.1 Montemys delectorum | reverse complement strand
CCGCCCCCTAGAGTCTGTGCGCCCCCGCCCGCCCACCGCTCGCCCACCGCTCATCCTCCATGCTGCACGTGCTCAGCAGCAACTCAGCATTCATTGGCAGACTTTGTTACCAGTGCTTCTGCTCTTGGGGAGCAGGTGGCTGGCTGCGTCCTGTTGTCGCTACATTTGCAGCAAGCAGCATAGCGTGTGCAGTAGTTCTAAGCGCCTCTCTGTTGAATGCGTGAAGATATAAGGACCCTTCAAAATAAGTTACCACTTTAGAATAAAGGTTAGTTTTTAGCAATAAATTCACATTTGCCTTCCCCTTTCCCCTAGGTCTGGGTGAGATAAATTATATGCATGAGCTTCTCACAAACATGATTCACAAAAGGTATGTGGATGTGGATGGTGCCCTTTGTTTTGGCTTTTAGAGCATTGTGCTGCTTACGCCTTACGTAATCTAATCACCTCACTGAATTGTTACTTGCGTCTGCTATGTACCATGTGACATTTTATTTTAGTGCTTTGTTTCTTAGGTTACAGGTCTATCCACTCCATTCCAGTGTGACTTTAGAAGAACAGAATAATGTATTTTTAAGTCCAGTCCCTGGGTACAGAAAGGTAGGAAGCTGGGGAGATGAGGTGTGAGACGTGATCATCCTT
This sequence comes from Montemys delectorum, assembly GCA_019843815.1. Lineage (NCBI taxonomy): Eukaryota > Metazoa > Chordata > Mammalia > Rodentia > Muridae > Montemys > Montemys delectorum. The sequence goes on along the minus strand of JADRCD010175149.1, from coordinate 14,123 downwards.
GCTGAAGAAGGCCTGGCGCTTGAGCCTCTGCCAGAGCACCCCAAACTGCTGCTGAGTCCCCAAGCGATCTGTGTCAATGGGAGTCTGTGCCCTTTCGTGTTGTGCGTTATTTTGTAAATCAGTTACCTGAAAGATAGGATTGTTTGTTTTGAGACAGGTTACATAGGCTTACATAGGCTAGGCTGGCCTTGAACTTGAGGTCACCTTGTGCCATCCTCCTGAGTTCTGAGATTGTAGGTATATAGTGCCATGCCTGGCAGAACGAAGATTTTTGTGTATTTGATTTCCTGAGTCTCCAGGGCACTGCTGCCTCGGGAGTGATGACCTTGTCAGAAGCTGGCCTCACTTCTGGAGGTCGTCAGCTTTTTCTGCTACTCCTCAGAGCTCCCTGGGAGGATCGGGGTCTGGGACTGGGAGCCTTTGGCTCAAATCTCGGGTATTCTTGGGGGTGTTTGGAATCTTTAGGCAAACTAGCCTTTTAATACTACTCTAGGATGCGCAGCTCAGGGTGACAGCCCTTGCTCTAGAGCCTGCCTGCTTTTGTTTTTTGGCTGCTGGCAAGTCCACGGTCCCCCACTAACAGTTTCATAATAGGTTCACGAGCGGACCCTTGGCCACGCCATACATGCATCCTTTAAGCACCACTTGCCCTGTATGTGTCTGGTTTTTCATGTAGTGATGAGTTGTGGCCTGCATAATACGAAGATGGTTACTTTGTCGTTTTGAGCCAGTGTGTACACTGACATTCAACACCAAGACCCTTTTCTAACTGTGCAGCAGTGTCCTGAAGAGTGGGGACACGCCAACCTGTTCTGTTTGATGCCCCACAGATTATTCTGTCAACCAACATTGCAGAGAGTTCTGTCACAGTTCCTGATGTCAAATATGGTAAGGCCTTTCTCTGCTCACTTCTCCATAGAAAAAGGCTTCTCTGACCTCGGCAGGCGTCCTCTGCTCTCCCCCTCCCATGCTGGGAAGGATTCAGAGAGAGCATCACGAAGGTCCAGGCTCTCACATTCTTACCTCATCATTGTTTCCTCTGAGCATAAGTTTTCTTTCAGGCAGGGCCACCTCTAGGGGATGCCAGGGAATTTCAAAGCATCTTATGGGAAGCAGAATCTTGGGACTTCCTTGGTGGGAGTCCTGGGACAGACAGGTAGGCAAGTGGAGGTAGCCCGGAAGGAAGCCATGGCCACTCCATTGTCTGATCCTTCGTATACGTACTTTTAGCTTGCTGACTCATGAGCGTGTGTGTGTGTGTGTGTGTGTGTGTGTGTATGTGTGTGTACTATATATGTATTTAGCTTGAAGGACCAGTGCCCGTAACCACAGATAGAGTACCCCTGTGGGGAAGACTGTGTTATGTTGACTACAGTCCGATGGGAGACAGTTAGCAGATGAATAATTACAGGTTCATGTAGAGACAAACATTGTATGGGAAGAGAAATAGGGGAAAGGAAATTCTAGTTTTGGGGGGGAAAGATGTTTCAGATAGTACATGTTTCAATTGGGTTACTACTGCTGTGATGAAGCACAGCAGCCTGGGAGGGGAGGGTTTACCCTGCCGCCATGTCATAGTTCTTCTTTAATGGAGGTAAGGACAGCACTGTTCTTGCTTGATGTCACCAAGAGCTGTGTTAGGACTAGTGGTGTGAGGCAACCTCAGGCTCAGGTGAGGGGAGGGGGTGGTGTGGCACAGCCTGAGGAGGGCAGGAGTCTGCCTTCAGTCTCTCAAAAGGACAACTTCCACCATGCACTAGAGGTAGGTACTGTCTAGAGGGAAGCTGAGGGGCGCCTTCATCTGGCCTGGTTTCTCCTTGAAGCAAGGAGAACCTAGCTGACCCATTACACTCACTACTAGATAGACAGATAGGCACCAAGGCATACAAGAACACAGGATTGGAATCCTGACAATCCAGAACATACGCCTGTCATCCCTACCTCTGATATAATGAAATTTTGGAGTAACTCTAATCTTTTGGGTATATCCAGACAGGTCTTTATGATAATTTGGTCCTTACATCCAAAGACTTTCAGTTCTGATGTAGAAAGAGAGAGACCTTGGTTTCCTGTTGCAGGAGATAAGTAGTACTTGGCACACTCCCAGAGGTGTCTGCAGCAAGCAGCCCCAACAGCTGCGTGCTCACACTCTGGTTGCCATAATCCCAACAGCTGCGTGCTCACACTCTGGTTGCCATAATCCCACCTTGCCATGTGCTCATACTTTTTTTATGGCAGTTATAGATTTCTGTCTGACCAGAACTCTGGTTTGTGATGAAGATACAAATTATCAGAGTCTGCGACTAAGCTGGGCCTCCAAGACCAGCTGTGACCAGAGAAAAGGTAAGGTGTTTGTGGGAGACACCCTGAGGCCTTGGTGGTCACACGGTGCACGGGCCTTCCCTACAGCTTTGTTCTCTGCCTCACTCAGATACTTCCTTGGTTGGGGCTGGTTTTAAGTTGAAGCACCAGTATCTTGGTTTTCAGTGACCTTTGGCTCCATGTTTTAATCTTGTGCTGTTTTAGTGTCAGCTCTTAAGGGACAGACAGCCTGTTAGCTCAATAGCTATCATTTTGAGAGTGAAATTTTTAAAAATGTATTGAACGACTATGGAAACCAAGTGGATCACTTAAGTGATTTTGACAGACTTGCCATGGACTGCCTCTAAACCTGGTGTTTGTACGGTCTTTTTCCTAGTGAGTCCCACAGAGGAGTCATGGTTTCATGTGCCAAGCTGAAGGGATAGGGACCTTTGGGGGATAGATGTTTTGTCCACAGAAGAAATGAGTCTATAACATGCCAGGCCCGGATGCTACCTTCTCCTGGAGCAGGAGTTGGCTTCAGGGGGACAGTGTCTTTGGTATGTCCTGAGAAATGGCTTGACTTTATAGAGACCCTCCTGAAGGAGGTAGGCAGGAGGACAAATAATTCCTTTGGGAAATTACTAGTGCCTCAAAAATCAAACACATATGTGCATAAACCAAGTAACTGGTATGCTCCTGCCTCAGTGCAGACACTGGTTTTCAGGGTGTTCTTGCCTCCTTAGCCTTCATAAGGGGATGAGGTGAGCATGTGGTGTTCTGAGACTCAGGGAAGCAGCCATAGCAGCTGCACCAAGTTCTCCTCAGGTGGGCTGCGTTTGCCCAGAGTCAGGCGGCAGGCCTCCTAACGGCTGTACTCTCTCTCCTCTCCTGAAGTTTCTTTTCAGAGAGGACTAGAGATGATGAAGGCGCATTGCAGCCTGGCTGTGGAGAGTCTGGTCAGTGTGAAAGGCCCCATGGTGGTCAGTTTTTGCAGCTTCACGGTGTAGAGCTGCCCCCATCCTTGGGAGCAGATGCTACCAGTTTTTATTTCGGCCGTCACGGATACCTTATACCATCGGGTTTGATTTGTGACTTGCATTCCATAAGAGCTCCTAAGGTTAAGTGCATTCCTCATGTTTGCTGGTATTGGCTGCTCCTCAACGAGTGCGTGGCTCTGTCTCTTGTTTTTTACGATTTATGTATTTATTTGCTTAATTTTTAAGTCCTACTATGTAGGACTGGCTGGCATGGAACTCACTGTGTACACTAGTTGGCTTTGAACTTGGGAGCGATTCTACTGCCTCCTCCTCCCAAACACTGGAATTACAGCTGTACACCACCGTCCCCAGCTTCTTGCCCATTTTAAAATCAGGTGATTTGTGTTTGTAATACAATACTGAGTTTTGAGAATCTTCATATAGTCACTTATTTTGTAGGAGTTTCCCCTCAGTGTTCTTCCAGCGTTTCTGTAGAGAAGGTATTTTAAACTTGGGGAGGACCCGTGGGGCAGCTCTTGGTCATGAAGCTTTTTTCTTGTGTCTCTTAAAGAAGTTTTATCATTTCTAGTTTAGACTTACATTCATCATCGGTTCCTGGTTAACTTCCACTAGAGTCAGTTGTACGGGGGTGAACTTTGGATTAAGGATACTTTCCAACTTGTGCATGTATAGTGACTCTGCAGGCAAAACCCTCCTTTGGCCTTGTGTCTGTTGTATTATGAGAAGGTCAGTCAGGCGTGGCCACAACAGGAGATGCAAGAGAGGCTTAGGACACAGGAGGCACAGCCTGCTACAGAGAGCCACATAGGAGACGCCCTGAGCGTATGAGCAGGTGACCTTACTTCATTGGGTTTTATGATGGAATGATGAGGCAGGAGGACAGCTCAGGACTGGCTAGTTTGAATAACTCCGGGGACTGGATAGTGGGATGATTCCTGCTTGACACTTTACCCTGGTATTATTTCCACAGAGGTAACTTACCACCTCCTGGTAAGTTGTCTTGAATCCTGTAGTTTGCTGGAAGGACTTAGTTTGCTTGAGAGATTACCTTGAGATCTACATAGACAACCCTCTTGTTCTCAGGGTAAGAGGAGGGAGAGTGAGCGAGCTCGCAGGAGCTGGAGTGAGGCAGGAGGTCCAGTTCCTCACTGCCTTTTCTGACCTACTTGTGGGGAAATAAAGCTCCCTGGGCCCACATTTTTTCCTTTTGAGACAGACTCTCACTGAATAGCCCAGCTGCACCTAGAAGTCATTATGTAACCTGGCCTAGCTCCCACCCTAACTTAGATCCCCTTGCCTTGGCTTCCTAAATGCTGGGATTGTGGGTGTGTACTTTTTTGTTGTTGTTTTGGGGGTTTTGACAAAAAAAATTTTTTTTTTGAGTCAGAATCCTCTTATGTAGCCCTGGCTGTCCTGGAGCACATTCTGTAAATCAGACTGGCCTTGAACTCACAGAGGCCTTTCTGGCTTCTGGGTGCTGGGATTAAAGGTCTGCCCCATCACACCTGGCTGCCTTGTTTGTTTGTTTGTTTGTATCTATTAAGGATACTCCTCATTCTTTTTTTTTTCTTGTAAGATTTGATTTCACTCCACAAATAGTAATTGTCACACACAAAAGGAGCATTTGTGTCATCTTCTGCTTGGGTGGAACCTGGCTCTGAGCTCTTGCATGTACAGTTCTTACTTAATATCAAGTGGCCATGTTGAAGAATGTCTTGTAGAAATCCCAGGGCAGATGACACAGGAGCAGGGACATCCTGGGCGGAGGGGCTGCTCCACAGGACTCTAAATATCATTTGTGGGTGAGCCAGGCTTCTGTCACCAGCTACATGGCTTTTCTGTGGTGAGCTCTTTTATTGGTTTGAATTAAATCTTGCAGGAAATGTGTATCCTTCAAAGTAATATGGTTTCTATTGCATTTTTGCCAATTTGTTTTCTTTTGACACTTAAACTAGATTTTTTTTTAAAACATTGGCTACAGAGTAGAAAGCAGCACTCAATCTTAATTTAACTAACTCTTTAGGATAACTTCCCTTGGGGTAATATTAGAATAAAGATAATTTGTTTCTACTGGCCTAGTGTGGTAGAAGATAAACCATGCCAGTGTTGAGTGTTTGGTTTGCATTTCTGTCCTCACTGACGTTAAAGTGAGCCTCTCTCTCGCAGGCCGTGCTGGACGAGTGTCTAAAGGATACTGCTACAGACTGGTGCACAGGGACTTCTGGGAGAGTGCTGTCCCTGACCACGTCGTTCCTGAGATGCTGGTAATAAAGTGTGTTCACTGTCAGTGCCCACTGTTTGTAAATACCTAGCTTTGCTTTGCACTCTGTTCTGACCCTTATACTGCGGATTCTCTCCCTTTCTCCCTCCCCCCTCTGTCTGTGTCTGTCTGTCTGTCTGTCTGTCTGTCTCTGTCTCTGTCTCTGTCTCTGTCTCTGTCTCTCTCTCTCTCTGCTATTCTTAACTGTGTGCCATTCCTCAGGAATTCAGCAAATAGGCTAGGTTGGAAGCCAACCCCAGGGATTTACCTGACTGTGTGCATGGTGAGAGCATGCTCCACACAGATGTGGAGACTAGAGACCTTGTGGGAGGGTCTGACCTTTCACAATGTACACTGTTATCAAGCTCCAGCTATTAGGTGGTGAAGCCCTTCACCTGTTAGACCTTCTCGATGTCCTAGCCCTGCTTGTAATTATTTCTAAAAAATTTTTTTAAAATGTTTTTATCTGTTGTGTATGGGTGTTTTCTTTGTCTCCAGTCATGAAGTGCTTGCAGAGGTCAGAAGATGGTGTTGGGCCCTCCGGAGCCGGCTTTTCAGATGGTTCTTATCCACCATATCAGTGCTGGGAACCAAATCCTGGTCCTGCAAGAGCAGCCAGTGCTGTTAACCACCAAGCCACCCTCCTCTTCTTAATTTTCAGTCTGAGGAATGTCACCCTGTGTCTGTTGGCCCTTTAATACTGTTTTCTTTTACATATTAGTCTCTTCTGTTCCTTTGTAATGAGTAACTGTGGATTTCCCTTTGTCTCTCCTAACTTCTACTCTCTTTATCTCCCTTTTTGCTTCCTCTTTTCCTGCTTTTGGCTTTGTCTTCCCTTCTGTTTGGAGACAGGGTCTTGCCATGGCCTATGCTGGTTTCAAACTCAAAATCCTTTTCCCCACTCCCACCCCACCCTTCTGCCATGCAGGTTCCCCTCTCCTCCCCCACTGTCTGTCTGTTTTCAGTCAGGATCTGGGAGCACCACTGTTCTTGAACTTGTGCTCCCCTGCATCTGTCTCCCACATGCTGGGATTGTGGGTGTGCTGCCACGCCCAGTGTCCCTACTCCTCTCTGCTGTTCTCCATCTCTATTCCTTCTCTTTTCCTCCCCTCCTTTGCACAAGTCCTATGAGCAGCTAAGTGGTTTAGCGTCATCTCAGTACTGAACTTCTGTTCTTTTCAGCGCTGTCCACTGGGAAGCACAATATTGAAGGTGAAGTTGCTTGACATGGGTGAACCGAGAGCTCTGCTGGCCACTGCCCTGTCTCCGCCCAGCCTGAGTGACATCGAGCGCACCATTCTTCTGTTGAAGGAGGTGGGACATGTGCAATTACTTAGTGGCGGGGAAAGCTAAGGCTTTTACTTTGTGGGGAGCCTAACTCTCACAGTTCTTAAAGTGGTTTAGCTGTTACAAAGCTGAGCATGAGACTCCAGTCCCAGGCTGCCCTTCGGCTCGCCTGACCCTCCCTCCACTGGTGTTTCTGAAGCCCACCGCCTCTCCATCCTTGTGGCCCCATCCTGAGAAGCATCCGGCGCTTGCTTCAGTCACTTGAGGCTGCTTGGCTCTTTCTCTGCCTTTGCTCACCATATCCTCAGCCTCCTGCCCACCATTGCCGGAGACTCTCTTTCCATCTGCTCCCCTCGGCCAAGTCTTGACTCATGCTCTGCTCTTGTGACTTGCCTTCGCTGGCTCTGAGGGGCAGCTGTGTCCTAACATTCCCCACCACCACCCGCAGACGTGCTTTGTCAGTGAGTGGCTGCTGCTGGAGCCTGCTGGCTCAGTGTGTGCCATGTTTGTTAGGCTGGGGACTGGCTGGGCCTGTGGAGGTGTCCTTGCATATTGTCTCCCAGTAACATGACACGCTGCCTAAAACCATGGAAGGAGTGAGTGTCAGGAGCTTGCTGGAGCCACCGTGCTCTGCAGGTGACCTTGGCTGTCTCAGAACCTCACTCACCGGAAGTTGGTATGCACACCTGTCTTGCACCATCTCCCTTAAGGATAGTGGTGTGTGGCAATGCCAGCCCTCGCTAACGGCACTAACTTGTTCCATAGGTTGGAGCACTGGCGGTCAGTGGGCAGAGAGAGGACGAGAACCCTCATGATGGTGAATTGACCTTCCTGGGACGAGTGCTGGCCCAGCTCCCTGTCAGTCAGCAGCTGGGTAAACTCATTGTGCTGGGACATGTGTTTGGGTGCCTGGATGAGTGTCTCATCATAGGTAAGCGGGGGCCAGCTGTGGGCCAGCTGTGGGGCCAGCTGTGGGCAGCGTGTGCTGGTGTGTGTTGGTAGGCTTCATCTTGTGTTTTCTGTCTTTAGCGGCAGCTCTTTCTCTGAAGAATTTCTTCACGATGCCTTTTCGGCAGCATCTGGATGGATATAGGTATTTAACATTGTCCCTGTGGGGTCACCTTCCTAGTGGTGCTAGGTGACACTTTATCAATGTGTTTGCAGGAACAAGGTGCACTTCTCAGGTAGCAGCAGGAGCGACTGCCTGGCACTTGTGGAGGCATTCAGGGTGAGTGTCTCCCCTCTGGAGGCAGAGGTGCCCCCTGAAGCATCCTGACTACGAGTGGCTAGACCTGTCTTCTCATGGGGTGGGCAGGGGCTTCTGGTGGCTCTCACAGAGTGACAACTGCTGGAGGGGGCGCTGGGTGGATGTCTGAGGCATTTACTGAGGCCAATGAAAAACACTAAATCTTGAAGTTTTCTGTGTTTAGCCGTGTGTTGACATTGGGATTACATTCAGTTAGTCAGTGAGTGATTTTGAAACTGGGATCTTGTTTCAGGCCTGGCAGGCTTGCAGACAGCGAGGAGAGCTGCGACATCCCAAGGTTAGTCACAGTTCCTCCTTGGTGCCTCAACTGATGGCTGCTAATGCCCACAGTCCCTACAACTCATTCTGTCTCAGCCTGGTCAATGCCCATGCACTGGGATGGCATTAAGACCTGCAGTCAGTGTGGGTAGTTGCTCGTGCTGTCCTCTAGGAGGGGCACCAGGTATCTGAGTGACCTGGCCTGCTGCTTGTGGGAAACAAGCTGTCAGCTAGCAGCGTGGTGTTCTTGTCCACAGCTCTGCCTCACGCTGAGGTCGGACCTGCTGGCTTTAAGCTAAACAAGTTGGTTCAGAATTAATGACACTGTAGCCTTTGCTCCTGTCTCGGAGTTTAGGTAATGGGTTTAACGGGAACCTAATCCAGTAGCCTGCACTGCTTCTCTTTCTCAGATAAGGCTTTGTCTTCTAAAGTAGCTAGGTTCCAAAGACCTTGGTAGGCACATCTGTGGTATAGCCTTTCTGTGCCTCCATGGGTCTTTACCAACAAGTGTGCGAGCTGCCTTGTAAAAAGCACTCCACTCTGTTTATTACCTTCCCTGGGGCTACAGTGTGACAAGTCTTTCTCCAGTCTGGTCATTCTGCCTTTGATTTTTAGGGACAGGTAAACTCACATGAAGAGTTGTCCCTGTGTCGTTTGGATCTTGTGTTTCCCACTTCAGTGTGAAGTGGGAGCTCTCATAGAGGATGTCCTGTATGTGGTCACTCAAATGCTCTGTTGAGTGTTGCACAAGCTGAGTCCTCCCTGTTGAGGTTCTAGATGAGACATGTGTCAGACTAGCAGATCAACAACCTCGGACTTGCTGGCCTCATGTTGGGTATTGTACTTTTATGTGTTTAAAGGATGAACTTGACTGGGGACGGCTAAATTACATTCAAATAAAGAGAATCAGAGAGGTAAGCTATAAATTCCTTAATTTCGTTGACGAACACAAACTGACTTTAAAATAGCTATTAAGGGGCTGGAGAGATGGCTCTGCGGATAAGAGCACCAACTCCTCTTCCAGAAGTCCTGAGTTCAATTCCCAGCAACTACAGGATGGCTCACAACCATCTGTAATGGGGTCCGATGCCCTCTTCTGGTGTGTGTCTGAAGACAGCTACAGTGTACTCATATAAATAAAATAAATAAATCTTTAAAATAAAATGGTTATTAAGGACACCAATGGGTGGTGGCGCACGCCTTTAATCCCAGCTGTTGGAAGGCAGAGGCAGATGGATCTCTGGGTCAAGGCCAGCCTCGTCTACAGGTTGAGTTCCAGGACAGCCAGGGCTACACAGAGAAACCCTGTCTCAAAACAACAACAACAACAACAACAACAACAACAAAGGTTATTAAGTAGCAGGAGTACACAGAGTGCAGCGAGCAAATCTCTGCCAATGCCCAACACTAGCAGGAGGGCCTTGAGGGGTCAATGGCTCGCACTGCGGTAACTGCTTAACTCCATAAATCACTTCCTGGATGTCATTTTATGATAAACAAGTGTAATATTGGCAGCTATCTTTGTAGTATTTTTTCAAGATAAGCATATGGTCTTTTCATCATTAACTGATTAACACAAGTAAGCCCATATGGGCTATGTGCTCCTGCCTCACTCCTGCTGAGGCATTGCAGTTCCTGAGTTCTGGTTTCTCTGTTTTCCCCAGGTATTTTGCAGAAGGTTTATAGTGAGACTGGCCTGAGGGTTGTATGTTTGTGGAGTGTATGCACATGTGCAGCTTGTGTTAGTCTGGGTTCTCTACAGCTATAGTCTAGTCTAACTTAGTGCCAAAACCTGACTTGAGCTGTGTGACGGCTGTTCTTGGTTGTCAGCTTGACTACATCTGGGATGAACTAAAACCCAAATAGCTGGAGACGCCTGTGAGGATTTTTTTTTTTTTTGTTAAGTAAATCATTTGAAGTGGGAAGACCCACTTCTAATCTGCATCTTTGAGGTAAGAAGATAAACCTTTAATCCACATGTTTTGAGATGGGAAGACCTACCTTTAGTCCAGGCCACAGCAGCTGCTGGCAGCCTAGATAAAAGACACAAAAGAAGGAAGCCTTTCTCTCTTTACCTGATGGCTCTTGCTCTTTCTAGCAAACTTAGTCCTTCACTGGCATTGGAGACTACTTCTTTGGCATTCTGGCACATACTGAAGATCAGCTGAGACATCCAGCTTTGTGGATTAAATAACGACTGGTTGTTCTTTATAGGCAACCATTGCGGGATTAGCGGCACCACATTCTAATAAATCTGAGATAGATAGACAGACAGCTGAATGAACAGACAGACAAATAGATGATAGATATTAATCCTGTTTGTTCTGATCCTGTAGAGGCATGGAGCCTGTGTTTGTTTGTTTGTTTGTTTGTTTGTTTGTTTTGAGACATGGTCTTTCTGTATAACCCTGGCCAGCCAAGAACTTGCTTTGTATGTAGACCATGCTGGCCTTGAACTCAAAGAAGCTTCCTGTCCCTGCCTCCTAAGTGCTATGACTAAAAGTGTGTACCTCCATGCCCAGCTTTGGAGTCTGTTTTGTGTTATGAGCTACCCCCATGTCTGAGGCCTGTCCTGGAGTGTGACTGACACACCCAGTATCAGTGTCAATCCTTTGGAGAAAAGAGATTTCCCCTCTCCTAGCAGGTCTCAGTTGCAAATAGTTCCTTGGTTAGGGGTGGGACTTGGTCCACTTTTCCTTCACCATGCTGGAATTTTGAGCAGGTCGTATGTGTGCTGTCACAGTGACTTTGTATGTGTCTCAGTTCTGTGTGTCTGGGAGACACTGTTTCTGTAGTCATCCACCACACTTGGCTCTTATAGTCTTTCATCCTCGTCTTCCACACAGGTCTCACAGAAGGAGTGGCCTGATAAAGACAGCCCACTTGGGACTGTGTGCACACAGTCCATTTGTGGCTCTGTTAATTCCCATCTACTGCAAGGGGAAGCTTCTCTGAAGAGAGCTCAGTGGCACTGTGGATAGCACTCTGGATAGCACTCTGGATAGCACTGTGCATAGCACTGTGGATATATAGCACTCTGGATAGCACTGTGCATAGCACTGTGGATATATAGCACTGTGGATATATAGCACTGTGGATATATAGCACTGTGGATAGCACTGTGGATAGCACTGTGGATATATAGCACTGTGGATAGCACTGTGTATATATAGCACTGTGGATAGCACTGTGGATATATAGCACTGTGGATA
>JADRCD010175148.1:2188-25918 GCA_019843815.1 Montemys delectorum | reverse complement strand
GAGTTGCAGAGATTAACTATGGAGCAGAGACTGAAGGAAGGACAAGCATATAGCTATCTCCTGAGAGGCTCTGACAATACCTGACTAATACAGATGTAGAGGCTCACAGCCATTCATTGAACTGAGTACACTGTCCCCAATGAAGGAGTTAGAGAAAGGTTCTATGGAGCTGAAGGGTTTGCAGCCCCTTAGGACGAACAACAATTACTAACTAGTACCCTCAGAGCTCCCAGGGACCCAATCACCAATGAAGGACTATACAGGGTGGGACTGAATGTTCGGGCAGCATGTGTATAGTAGAGGATTGCAAATTCGATCATCAATAGGAGGAAAGGACCTTGGCCTTGTGAAGGTTCTGTGCCCCAGTGTAGAGGAATGCCAGGGCCAATAAGTGGGAGAGGGTGGGGTGGCAGGCATTGGGAGGGGGGAGGCAAAAGGAGTTTGTTCTTGTTGTTTTTGTTTGTTTGTTTGTTTTTTGGAGGGGATCCTGGGAAAGGGAAAATTTACATATAAATAAAGAAAATATCTAATAAAAAAATGTAAATGCAAAAAAAAGAAAATATCTAATTAAAAAATGTATATCACATTTGTATTTATAATCACAATTACAAGTAATCATATTCTTTCAGTGTTTTTAATCTAATTCTACAGTGTCTACTGTTACCTATAGAAAGTATTAGGTCATACAAGATACAATGCACACATATCTGGTTAAGTCTGTTATAAAAACCCATTCAACTCTTGTACAAAGACATGACAATCTGGAGCAAACATTATATCTTGAAGGATTCATTCTTCTTATAGGTTTTAAAAGTATTTAAATTCCTAGAGAACTTGTTTATAAATGCAGCATTAAGGACCTAACCCTCACCCCCCCAAAAAAATACCAAAAAAACCCAAACAAACAATAAACCTGCATGAGAACATCTGAAAGCATCTGCTTCCAAAAAAAATTAACTCAGTAAGTTTTCAAGGCAATTTTGAAGCAGGTGGTAGGTAGATGCAGTGAAACTGGAAGAGAGCTGCCAGCACTGAAGAGGAGGCCCCAGTAGGATGTGGAGGGAAATCCAAGGAGACTATTTTGATGAGTTCAGCAGAGCAGAAGTTGGTCCATGAGCTACTCAGGTTTCTAGCACTGACAAAATGTTGGGAAAAGCAACTGAGGGGAAGAAAGCATGATTCCAGAACATTCAGTCCATCACCTGACTATGGAGACTTAGTCCTGAAGTGAGGCAGAGCCATATGACAGTGCAGCATGTGGCCAAATGGCTGTACATCTGATGGTGACTGGGAAGCCCACAGACAGCAGGCCCCAGCAATATCTCCCAACATCACACAAGTGACCTACTTCCTACAATTAGTCCTAATATTAGCCTAATCACTCTTAAACTTATCGATGGGTTGATACAATCACCTCTCCATTATTATCCAGGGACAAAACCTTCAACATCTAACTCTTTAGAAAGAATTATATATCCAAATAGCCCATCATTCACATATGGGTAAAAGTTTCTATATTAATCTAATTTAAGTATATTTTATGACCATTGACCTCGAAGATAATTCAGATAACTAATGATGATGTGTACCATGTGTGGGCATCATGCCAGAGATGGAAATGTACTTCAGATAGTGAGGCAGTTTGCATGTTTGGAGTGTTTGAGAAATTGAAACTTTACACTATTTAATTTACCAAAACAGATAGGAAACTTTATATTATATTACAAATTATAATCAGAAAGTATAGTAAATAAACTATAAGCTCAGGTAATAATCTTGGAATTTATTTTGAAAGCTGTGAGATGTCATTATTGAAATGATTCATTTGACCACTACAGGGAAGGGAATAGAGCCCATATGAGATAGAAAGTTGACTTATCAAAACCTGTGTGTGTGTGTGTGTGTGTGTGTGTGTGTGTGTGTGTGTGTGTGTAATTAAAAAATATTAGAAAAACAACATTGATTTCACCATTTAACTGAGATTTAAAAACCAAACTTAGGGTTGGAACTAATTTGGAGGAAGTAAAGAAATAACAGCTTCATATTAAAAAGGTTCCAGTTCAAAATGTTAACTATCTGAGTCATCTTCAAGAGAAGGTGCCAGGATAGAAATATGTCTTTGAAATATTATTGCAAAGATAAGAAGTCAACCCAAAAGAAAATATTTGCTGATCCATATAGTTTTAAAGTGTTTACAAAGTAATTACTGCTTTTTGTCTAGTTTCTACATTTAGGTTTCTTACAAAACTTTATTCAAGTATTTTCCTTCAAAAAGGATTCTGCCATTAGACCAGCAGGCTTGACAACATTGGCTAATCTGGTGGAAATACAGACATGTGGCATTCATATCAATAGCATATCCATTCACCACAATAAAATAATTCCTGAAGACCCTGGAGAGATAGATCAATTGGTAAAGTGCTTGCATTTAAAGTATGAGGCCCTAAGTTCTATCAGCAGAACACTTGGGAAAGTGTTGGGTATGGTGGTACACACTCATAATCCCAGACCTGAGGAGGGAGACAAGTAGATTCCCTGGGCTCATCAACCAATCAGCCTGGCCTAATAGATGAATTAAGGCTCAGAAGAGACTGTCTTGAGGGAGGTAAATAATGTTTCTGAGAATGATAATTAAATTTCATTCTAAGTTCCATATACATGTGCACACATGTTCATGCAAACACACATGTGCATCTTCATGAAGACATGTGGGTGCATACACACACACACACACACACACACACACACAATTTTGAATACCCTGTGTCTTAGTTAGGTTTTTACTGCTGTGAACAGACACCATGACCAAGGCAACTCTTGTAAGGACAATATTTAATTGGGGCTGGCTTACAGGTTGAGAGGTTCAGTTCATTATCATCAAGGCAGGAACATGGCAGACATGGTGCAGGCAGAGAGATCTACATCTTTATCTGAAGGATGCTAACAGAATACCGGCTTCAAGGCAGCTAGGATGAGGATCTTAAAGCCCACACCCACAGTAACAAAGCTACTCTAAGAAGGCCACACCATCTAGTAGTGCTACTCCCTGGGTCAAGCACATACAAACCATCACAGTCTGGTATCTTATATATCCAATAATTTGCTACATATTACCATGTTAGTTTACAGATTGATGTGGAGAGAAAAGAGCTGAGGAAAATGGTATTACCCTTTAGCCTAGAAATTTGTGACCAGATTATCTCATTGATGAGAACATCATGGCCCAAAATTGAAAGAGTACTTCTGTCCAAGCTTAACAGACTTAAATTGTGTCTCCAATTCTAATTTTGTGTAGAATCTCATGCACAACTGCTAAGGTATAGACAGGAGTCTCTATCTTTCTTCATGTGTATGTTCTACCATCTCAGGTACCCACTGTCCAAACACAAACTGCAATGTTAGAGAAGTAAGTGACTTTTATCCAAACTGATTTTCTCAACTGTAGTATGGAAAGCTCATGGTTTTCAGATGCATTGAAAAAAAGAAACATCTAAAAGGTTTTTACTGGGATTCAAAGCATTAAAGCTGTGGGGCATTTTCTCAATTAGTGTTCAAGGGGGTAGGGCCCCTTGTGGGTAGTACCATTCCTGGGTTGGAAGTCTTGGGTTCTATAAGAGAGCAGGCTGAGCAAGCCAGGAGAGGCAAGCCAGTAAGAAACATCCCTTCATGGCCTCTGCATCAGCTCCTGCTTCCTGATCTGCTTGAGTTCCAGTCCTGACTTCCTCTGGTGATCAACAGCCATGTGGAAGTAAGCTGAATAAACCCTTTCCTCCCCAACTTGCTTCTTGTTCATGATGTTTGTGCAGGAATAGAAACCCTGACTAAGATAAATTGGTACCAGGAGTGGGGTATTCCTGTGACAACCTGACCATGTTTTGGGGAGGACTGTGGAAGGACTTTGGAACTTTGAGCTAGAAGAGCCACTGGTTGTTAAGAACTCTGTGGGATGTTCTGTGGGAACTTGGAAGAACATGTTGAGAACAGTGCAGAGATGGAGGCCTGGCTTGTGAAATTTCAGAGGGAAGATTAAAGACTCTTATTAGGGCCATATTGTTTTGATTGTGAAGATTCTGTGGTTCTGGTTAGCTGGGGCTGAAGTATCAGCTGTGATTAACAAGATACCAGAACTACTAAAGTGAAAATTTTACATTACTGGGACTATTGATGCTGGTTAGCTGGAGCTAAGAAATTAGCGGTGATTAAGAAGAGACCAGCATCACTGAGGTGACATCTTCTGGGAAGTGTTTTCTGAGAGCACAAAGAGGTTGTGTTCCAGAGATACCCAAAGTTGTACCTTGTGCTGCGGCAGGACTTGGTAATGTGTAAGAGTCACCCAGGTGGTACTGGTTTTGACAGCATGAAGGGATCATGGAGAGCAGCTGAGGCTCGGCACAGTGAGAGGCCATGGAAGGCCATTGGTGAAGGTGCAGCCTCAGTTTGCAATTGATGGCCCAGGACTGAAGGTGTCATGCAAAAGAGTTGAGGCTTGGCATCATGAAAACAGTCTATGAGAGGCTATTGGTAAAGCCTAGTTACAGCAGTGTTTTGGGAATGCCAGTACCAAGCAATGACCACCAAGAACAGCAGCAGCAATGGAGTACAGGCATCTGGAGCCCAGAAGACAAGATGTGTGCTACAAAGGGCAGAGCTGGAGAAGTGACCAAAGCCCTTAGAGGAGCCCAGAAGATCATGAGTTGGATCCCAGACATTGGTTTTGCTTTTGATTGTGACTGTGCACTGATATTTTTCCCTCTTGAAGGAAGAAAGTATTTTAGTGGAGCCCACAGTTAAGAGACCTTGAATTTTAAAAGATATTGGACATTTTAAATTGATTGGACTTTTAATATGTAAAGACTGTGGGACTTTAGATCTTGGGGATGAATAAGAACATAAGGGTTGAGGCTTAATAGTAATGTGTTTGTGTGTCAAGTTGACAAGGGGTCAATTGTACTGGCTAGTTTTGTGTGTCAACTTGACACAGGCTGCAGTTATCACAGAGAAGGGAGCTTCAGCTGGGGAAGTGCCTCCATGAGACCCAGCTGTGGGGCATTTTCTCAATTAGTGATCAAGGGGGTAGAGCCCCTTGTGGGTGGTGCCATCTCTGGCCTGGAAGTCTATAAGAGAGCAGGCTGAGCAAGCAAGGGGAAGCAAGCCAGTAAGGAACATCTCTCCATGGCCTCTGCATCAGCTCCTGCTTCCTGACCTGCTTGAGTTCCAGTCCTGACTTCCTCTGGTGATCAACAGCCATGTGGAAGTAAGCTGAATAAACCCTTTCCTCCCCAACTTGCTTTTTGTTCATGATGTTTGTGCAGGAATAGAAACCCTGGCTAAGACAATTCATATTTGATTATTTCAATTTTCATCTTCTGAAAAGTTCTTTCATTGAAGTCCTATATCACTTTGACATTTAGAATAAAGTAAAATCATCACTAAGTAATTACGTTTCCTGGTAATTTAACAAAAATCCTTCCCTGATATGACATTTTCATATTGATGCTTACCTTCTGACATGGAACATGCCTAAATCTCCAAGCAGAAGTTGATCCTGAAACATCAGCTCCTCCACTGTGGGGAAGAAGAGGGTGAGCATTCAGACCTGCTCCCTACATGCTTGCTTCTACTTTTAGAGCTGTGCTGACCTTTCTCATGGGCAGGTTCTAAGGGAACATTCACATAGCTTTGGGAGACTTAAAAATATTTTGCTCCTTCACCTTTGAGTTTGTATGATTCATGATCATACATCTATTATTTTATTGCCATGGTTTGAGGGAAACTGATGTTGTTTTGACACATTAGTGATTAAATAGTCTAAAAAATGTATTTTCTTAAAATAGTGCTAAACTCTGGGACCAGGGAGATAGCTCAGCCCGTAAATAGAACTGTTCTCAATCCTGAGCGCCTGAGTTCTACCTCCATAATATGCATGTTAGGAATGATGAGGTTCGAGATACAGGCTTCTCTTTGTTACTGGGTTCTCATCACACCCTCCTCCATTAATGGAGGAGGCCGTTATTAAAATAGTGCCTAGAGGGTGATACTGTAATATCATTCAGGATTGATAACCTTGAATGAGATAACATTCAAGGCTGGACTCTGATACTTCCCTCCTCTTCTTCATCAGTGGTCTTGACAAGCAAGCAGCTCTGCCTTTGAGAGCCCCAGAGAGGCCAAATTTATAGGATTTTCAGGGAACCAGAATGAGCACTGCCTGGCTAAATGCAGGATGGTAAAAAATTAGGGACAAACCCTGGAGACCTGTCCAACTGGTGCTGCTGGTGGTAATGGACCCTGAGCCAGAATTTAATAGTTAAATCCACTGATCTATATTGCTACAAATATAGGGAAACTAGTGAAAAACATGTCTGTTGCACGTTGCTTTGGGATTTTTGCAGGATGCCTGCTGCTGTGTCATGCTAATAGCTATTGGGACCAAATCTTGGCAAATATGAGTCTGCTGAATATCAGAAAGTATTATATGGGGATGTGAATCCTCTGACTTCCAAGAAATGGAGAACCTGCTCCAGCAAGTTATCCTCTGGCTTCCTTGTATATGTGTGTGGCTACATGAATGTTGGGATATGCATACATGGATGTACATGTTTCTGTAGCAGCCAAAGATTCAAAAGACCAATAAAAGCTTGTGTGCGGCATCCAACTTATAACATAGGAAATGCAGAAGACAGAGACAGGGAATTCCTGTTAGCCAGACTATCAGACTTAGGTACCTCTGGCTTCAGTTAGATGGGGAAAATTCCTGACAGACACCAGATATCAACTGTAGGCCATCACTTGCATGGGGACACACATGTAAGAGCACATACATATGAACACATACATACACACATACAAAACAAATGCATAGGTAATTAAAATTGTAATTGGTAATAAAAATAAAATTGTAATTTTTTTCAAATTGTAACTAAAGATAAACAAAAAGTGCTTCTTGGGAGAGGTGTGTGCTATTCTCTAGAATTTAGGACAATATTGATGGAAAATTTGTTCCAGAAAACACTAACTTGACAGTTGAACTAAATATACATAATTAGGACAGACCTGAGCAGTCTTATGACACCCAGTCAGGCGGTATGCATCTCATGCACTAACAGAGACAATGACTGAAGAAAGGTAATAATCTCAAAATAGAGAATTTATGTCACCAAAATTGATTATTCATGCATATATAAGGATTATACAGCAACAAATGGAGCACCTGGCCTGGCATCAGTCACTTCCTGGAAGTCGTAGCCATGCCAGCAGAGAATGAATCATGATTGTTCCTCCAAGGAACTCATTCACTGACCAGTTAGAGATGTGTGGTTCCTGCTGAAACACACTTCTTCCACTTTTATGCTGTACTTTTGCCTCTGGTGGTCAACACCCTTGGTGAATTACACAATGGCAGGTCAACCTCCAAGAAACAAGGAAATAACACAACTGCACACTTTGCCCTCTGAAGTGAGTAGTGCCCACAGAGACCTACCTCTAAGAACACTGAAGTGCTATGATGGGTACTGTAGTGGCTCTTCCTGGTTGTCAACTTAACTCTATCTGGAATGAACTACAATCCAGAATTGGAAGGCTCATCTGTGGCCCTAATCTGGAGGCTGAGAAATACAAGTTTCCGACCTGAATCTTGGCATGGAGATCTTGAGGCATAGTAGCTATGAATCCCAGAAGATTAAGACAGGAAGAGCTATGAGTTCAAGTTCATCTGGGATTAAGAGTGTGGTGGTACACACCTTTAATCTGGGCCACACCTTTTGCTGGAGACCTATATAAGGACATTGAAAAAAGGAAGGCTCTCTCTGCTTTGCCTGCTTGCCTTGTAGCAACTGCTAGATCCTTGGACTTCTATTCACAGCTGCTGCTGACCATTGTTGGGAGTTGGACTACAGACTGTAAGTCATCAATAAATTCCTTTACTATATAGAGACTACCATAAATTCTGTGACTCCAGAGAACCCTGAGTAACACAGGTACCTAATTGCAGTGTGCCTGGTTCTTTAACCTAGGAGTGTGTGCATGGAAAGGCTGAATGTCTACTGTTTTCAGTTAATTATAACTAATAAAAGGTAACTGAAATTGAACCTCATTGTTAGGAGATTAATGGTATTTATACAAGCTATAGTTAAAGGAATGAGTGCATATAGAAATAATATAAAGACAAAATTTCATGCCTCCCATGTGTGTGTGTGTGTGTGTGTGTGTGTGTGTGTGTGTGTCTTTGTGTCTGTTTATGCATGTGTGTATACATATGTCTGTCTTTCAAGAGGATTTAACTTAGTTAAATTTTAATTATTCTTTATAGAAAAATGTCTAAGTTACCTTACTCGTTTAATGCCCTTTAGAAAGCATCACACACTGATACTGACTGAATATTACATGGTTTTTGGTCACCCAACATCTATAAACATATCAATTAAATACAATGAATTGAATAATCAGTGAGAAATCATTCAACTAAATATTCCACGTACAATTAATGCAACAACAAAAGAGAGTTGTTATTTCCTGTTTATTTAATTTTAGTCACAAGTATCAAGATCTGTTGCAATAAATTGTTAACTAAGTTCTTTCTCTTTGGTTCACAATTAGGTTATTTCACATTTATAATTTCTTTTGTTTCTCAACATAATAAAAGAATTGAAACTTGTTATGAGTTGGATCTTAAGTAGGGCATGTATTAAAGGTTTGGTTGTCATATCGGTTGTAAATATTTTATTTACATTTCAAATATTATCCCCTTTGCCACTTCCCCTCCCCCCAGAACCCCTATCCCATCCCCCTGCCTCTGCTTCTATGGGGTGTTCCCCCACCCACCCACTCCTGCCTCCCCCCCCCACTCTTGGATTCCCCTACACTGGGGCATGGAGCATGTTTAAAGGGAGTTCCTACAAGACTCCTAGTGTGCTGCTATATTCTGAAGCATATGTTTTACTTTCAGCTATTTTCTAGTCTTGGGCAGAGTGACATGTATCCTTCGAACTTACTATGTAGCCAAGGATGATCTTGAACTTTTGATGTTCTTTTTCTATTGACAAGTACTAGGTTTATAAACAAACACCACTATGCCTGTTTTATGCAATGCCAAGCACGCATGCTAGGCCAGCATCAATGAGCTCCATCTCCAACAAACTTTCAAGTATTCTGATTGAGACATTTATGTCAATGTCCTAAAAACTTCTAAGGGATTTTTTTTTCTCATTGGCTCTTAAGCTTCTCCTACAACACCATAATGTATTTTATAAAAGTATAAAATGCATTTTAAATGTTATTTATTTAGCTTTCTCTGAATGTACAGCTTGAGAAATTATAACATTGCTCAACTTTCACAAATCTATATATTTTCTGTATCAATTACATTTCATCATTTTTTAATGTTCTAAACAAAAAATTTAAATCTAGCATTACATTAGTTAAAAGGACATGAAAATTTAATTGTGTTATTAACTTTAACTAATGCTATAAATATCAGAATAACCCTTAACAAATGTACTTCTAGCCTTTTGAAAGATTTATTTTTACTTCGTGTATATGAATGATGCTTGCTTGCGTGTACCAAGTGCGTGCAGTGTCAATAGAGGCCAGAACTGGCAGGTAAATTCCATGACATTTGACTTATGGGTGGGTCTGAGCAGCCGTATGCATTCTGAGAATGAAATCCAGGTTCTTTGCAAGGGTGGCACATCCCTTCAATATCTGGACTGTCTCCCCAGCCCCACTTTTAACCTTTTATTAATCAACCTTTTTAATTGTTTCACAGTTTCTGTGTTTTATGGCTCTCTGAGGCTATTGTTTCCTTACTCAGGTAAAGTTTCAAGGTGACCTTTCTTCAGTGTTACAACATCTGCTCCATCTCTCTTAAAAATGTCACTACATGCAGTTGATGGCATCTCTGGCCTCCATCCTTAACGGATTTCTGTTGTGCATTACAACACATTGGTCAACAGAATGGACAAATAGGATCAGAAAGCTATATTTATTTAAGCAAGCCAATTTCTAAACCATAATTCTTCACCCCAATCCATTTTCCATAAGACTACCTTGAAGTGGGAGTTTCCAGTTGGGTCATATGATGCAGACTCATGTGTTTTTTTTTTTTGCTGAGGCAAGACCCACGAGAGGACATGTGATGTTTGGAGACAGTATAAATAGGACTCAACAGACTGTGGTGAGGTGCAGCTTTGCAAAGCTTCCTTGGTCTTGAGTCTTCATCGTTGCTGATCTTCACTTCCTTAAGAGAGACACAGCAGAGAATGTCTCCTGGCATCCCAGCTGATTCTGCTCACTTTCACCGACTCGTGCCTTCTGCTGATGTGGCAAAGGCCTGGCTGTTTCTACTGGATGGTACCACCTCTGTTGATTTGTGTTTGGCATCCTGATATTACTGAACTGGACTGCTGGAATCCTGACAAAAGGAAATTGGAGTCATCCCCAAGAAGTTCCTTCTAAACAGATCCCCTTCCCCTTGTCCTATTTACCACCTTTTCTCCCCTACCTTTGGATGGTGGAAGAATTTGAAAACCCTTATTAAAAGTAGCTTAAGCTTTGTACAAGGAGATAGGAATGGATCGATTTGCCTTCTTCTACATGCTAACCGCCAGTTGAGCCAGCACCATCTGTTGAAAATGCTGTCTTTTTTTCCACTGTATGGTTTTAACTCCTTTGTCAAAGATCAAGTGACCATAGGTGCATGGGTTCATTCTGGGTCTTCAATTCTGCTCCATTGATCTACCTGCCTGTCACTGTATCAATACCATGCAGTTTTTATCACAATTGCTCTGTAGTACAGCTTAAGGTCCGGGATTGTGATTCCACCAGAGGTTCCTTTATTGTTGAGAATAGTTTTGGCTATCCTGGGTTTTTTGTTATTCCAGATGAATTTACAAATTGCTCTTTCTAAGTCTGTGAAGAATTGAATTGGAATTTTGATGGGGATTGCATTGAATCTGTAGATTGCCTTCGATAAGATGGCCATTTTTACTATATTAGTCCTGCCAATCCACGAGCATGGAAGATCTTTCCATCTTCTGAGATCTTCTTCAATTTCCTTCTTCAGAGACTTAAAGTTCTTGTCAAACAGATCTTTTACTTGCTTAGTTAGAGTTACACCAAGGTATTTTATACTATTTGTAACTATTGTGAAGGGTGTTGTTTCCCTAATTTCTTTCTCTGCCTGTTTATCCTTTTTGTAAATCAGGAAGGCCTCTGATTTGCTTGAGTTAATTTTGTATCCAGCTACTTTGCTGAAATTGTTTATCATGTTTAGGAGCTCTCTGGTGGAATTTTGGGGGTCACTTAAATATATGGACATTTCATTCCTTCTTAAAAGGGGGAACAAAATATCCATGGAAGGAGTTGCAGAGACTAACTATGGAGCAGAGACTGAAGGAAGGATAAGCCAGCCTGATATAGCTATCTCCTGAGAGGCTCTGACAGTACCTGACTAATACAGATGTAGAGGCTCACAGGCATCCATTGAACTGAGTACAGGGTCCCCTGAAGGAGTTAGAGAAAGGACCAAAGGAGCTGAAGGGTGTGCAGTCCCTTAGGACGAACACCAATATGAACTAACTAGTACCCTCAGAGCTCCCAGGGACTCAACCACTAACCAAGGACTATACATGGTGGGACTGATTGTTCTGGCAGCATGTGTATAGTAGAGGATTGCAAAGTCAATCATCAATGGGAGGAGAGGCCCTGGGCCCTGTGACGTTTCTGTGCCCTAGTGTAGGGGAATGCCAGAGCCAATAAGTGGGAGAGGGTGGGGTGGCAAGCAGGGGGATGGGGGAGGCAACAGGGGTTTGTTCTTGGTGGTTTTTTTTTGTTTTTTTTTTTTTTTGGAGGGGAAACTGGGAAAGGAGAAACCATATGACATGTAAATAAAGAAAATATCTAATAAAAAATAGCTTAAAAAAACTAAGCTTATTTTTCCATCATCATCAGAGGAGAAAAAAATAATGCAATATCCAAAGGGAGAAAATTTAAAGATATCGGCCACTTTAATGTACTTTTAAAATAAAATATCAAAATGGCTTGAAATAAGGAAAACTATACACCAGAAAAACACTGTGGTTAGTCTTCCTTTCAAACCTTAAGGTATCAGAAGGAACATATTGATGTTCTTCATATCACAAAGTGCTGTGTCACATGACATCTGCAGCTGAACTGCTTTCATGTTCCATGGGGGCGAGGGGTATGAAACAGTTTTTAGAGGTTCATTTCACTGTAGAATGAACCTACTTGGTTACAAAAAAGAATTCATGTGTAGTGGTTTGAATAAGAATGGATCCCTTGGGCTCATATTAGGAGTGACTTAGGGAGTGGCATTAGGAGTTGTGGCCGTGTTGGTGGAGTCTGTCTCTAGAGGGGGGCTTAGGGGTCTCAAACGCCCAAGCCAGGCCTGGGACCTTTGGGCCTCCTACTGTCTGCCAATCCAGATGTAGACCTCTCAGCTACCTCTCCAACACCATGTCGGCCTGCTTACTGCCATGCTTCCCACCAAGACAATAATGGACTAAATCTCTGAAATGTAAGCCAGCCCCAATTAAATGTTTTCCTTTATAGGCATTGTTGTGGTCACGGTGTCTCTTCGCAGCAATAGAAACCTTAACTAAGACAGCTTGCTCACAATTATTCCAAACACAATTACATTTTAAGATGTATAAATACCTCTCTACTTGATTGCATCTATTTCCTGATTGTTTTATTTTTTTTTTCATTTTTAGGTTGTTTTTTGTCCTGTTAAATGGTACTTTTGCTCCTGCCATGATGTTCTACAAGGGTACTTGGTATAATCTCACAAGAATTAAAGCTACTGGCAAAAGTAAGTTAATAAGATGCTGACTGCCAAGAAAAAATCTTGTTTCCCATCTGGTCTTTCTAGTAATCCTGAACATTGATCTTTTCAATCACACACACACATATATATGTGTATGTATATATAATTTATATATAATATACATCTTTTGAAAAACAATATGATCATATGATAGCAATAACTAATAGTCTTAAATGTATTCATCATTATTTAGCTTAAACATAAAAAGGGTTGTTGTAATTAACAAAATCACAAGAACAATACAGTTAACAGAGGCCTGGCACATGCAAAACTCTTAACTATTAGTACCGATTACAAGTAGTTCAGATAGGAAATAATATTGTATTTTCCTTGCATAAGTAGTATCTTATAATCAGAGTTTTTCAGTTGTGTGTTGTCCATTTTAACAAAGTTTGGGATTATTTTAACTGTAAAATCATAGGGTGATCTTAAAATGCTAAAAGTCTCAAAACTTGATAAGTAAACACACCATACTTTAATGATATTGATGAAACATTGAATATTATTCTTTTGGTTTAGATTATCTTATCCAGGTGATATCATCCAGCCACAAAAAGGGGATTCTTAGCTGTTTCTCAAGTCCCATATGCTTACCAAAACTTATTGCCAAAGAAGTCACTAAAGCTGCATTCTCCTTGGTTTCCATAGATGTGGAAATTGTTTCAATAATTACCATGACCGTAGTGAGGGCATATTCCGTCCAAATGGCACAAGCTAATCCATGTGAACTTGATCTGGTCATCAGAATGCATCAAAGCAAGACACTTTGTGTGAGCCTGTGCCTCCATGCACACACCTGCCTTAACTTTCCCACACAGATCCTTCTTGACCTAACTCAGTAAAGACTAATGTTGGTAACATCAGGTCTGCCTTTGTTCTCAGTAAGATCTATAGCCTCCTAATTTTCCCAGAGTGGCTAATGATAAATGGAGATCACATACTTACTAAATTAATTAAATGATGTAGAAATCATTTTCTGATTAAAAGTCTCTGTAGGTGAATAGTTTGTTACAACCAACTGCAACCGTTTCTCACTCTCTTCCTTCCCCGTGCCCTTCCTGGCGCTCATTCTATTCATCTTTTATTCTGTTCATTAAAATGTTACATTTTATACCCAGCATTGTTCACACCCTACAAGGATTTTATCACTTAGATAAAAGCAATATCCTGGCTGCACAGCTGGCTTCCAGTGTAATCTAATTGCCTTTGTGATGTGGCGAGGACACCTAATGCCATGCAGAGCTTTCCCCACACATGTAAATTAAATTACTTGTACATGAACTTGTTTTATAACATGTAACTGGAGAGAGTTTCAGCTCATTTAGTGAAATGTCTAACATCAAATCAAACTGAAAATGTGCATGCAGTGACTAGATATTTTCTTCTCTGTATCTCAAATCCCCAACATTGACTTTGTATCACATGTCTCCAAAACATAATTTGGTTTATGAATATTGACATTTTAAATGTTCACACCACAGTATATGCCTCTTTTTTTTTTAGAAGTCCCTTTTGTTTGTTAAGTCTGATGTATTAATCAAAATGTATTGCCACAAAAAAAAATTGAGTTGAATCCCTATTTTGTTTCCGTGGATATTTTATTGTTATCAACATATGACACATCACTTAAAAGCCTGGAGGAGACACTGTACAAATGAGCTGGTCGGTATTAATCCCTCAGCCTTACACACTTCTAAGAGAGTAAATACCACCTTCTGTCTTTAGGTTACGTTTATTTTTGCTTCTAAATTTAAATGTTCACATTTAATGTGGTTTTTATTAAACGTCTGCATAGTTATCCATAAGATGAATTTTTCAGGTTCATATTATAACTTAATTTTTGAGTTGAGGAACTCACAAAGAGTAGCAATAAAATTAAGTAATGACTCTACTAAAAGTTTAGCGTAATCTCCTTCATATTTCACTTTGGAAATTGAGTTTTCGGGTGGAAAATAGCCATGTTTATTACATTGTGTTATCACTGTCTACTGAAATATCAACCAGAAGCACAAATTAGATAGGAATTAGGAGGAGAAAGACAGTTTGTGAATAAAATGAAATGAGAGTTTGAAAGTGTAGTTCTGAATTATTTAAAATAGATATACTAACATTATTAGGGAATAAAAGTGTACTTATACAATTTTTTAAACCTTTCTGAATAGAACTGTGCCAAGCCCAGTTTTATTCAGAAAACAATGCCATTGCATTCCTGAGTTCACACTTGCAAATCACAGAACTTAGGAGGGTCAGAAGTTCAGTGAGTTCAAGGCCAGGATGCCATCTACTGCAAGAAGAGGGGAAGAGGACAGGAGTGGGGACACTGAGGGGAAGGGAAAGAATGAGGAGGAGATCGGAGAGAGGAGGAGGGAACAGGTGGGAATAGAATATAAGGCAGGGAAGGGGAGTAAAGGCGAGGGGATGAGGGGAAGGGAATGAATGAGGAGGGGAGGGGACTGAAGAGGATAGAAGAGAATAGAACAGAAGGTCAGGGAAGGGGAGTTAAGGAGAGAGGATGAGAGGGAAGGGGTGGGAGAAAGAAGGCAGAACTGTGAGAATGTAATATTAGAAGACATTAGGAAGCAGAAGGCATGGGAATCAACCAGCTTGTCTAAGAAACAAAAATAGATGGAACAAGATGCATTAAAAAGTATCCCAGCTGGATATTAGGTAGGAAAATTAGGTGAGAGCACAGACACAGGGCAGAGTACAATCATCCCTAAAGAGAATGTAGCTCTATGTTACACTCCCACACTCTGCACTGAATCTGTTCAAACAAAGCTGAGAAGCACTACATCAATGCACAAATTCTTCCTTATAGAAATAGGTCCATCGGCTTCTGTGCAAAACAAAAGTAACATAGAAAATGAACAAGCATAACAAGTGAGAACATAATTACATAAATATCAATTGAGAAAGTGAAATCTTCTGGAAATAACCCTTTCCATGTTTAGACAATCAAATAAACAAACAAACAAACAACACCATGTCAGATTAGTAAAGTGGATTAAGCAGTCTGGAATGTTATTTTTTCCATTGAATATATTGTGAAGTTGTGTGACATTGCAAATGTGAGAGCTATTCAAGGTGTGCTTTCTGTCAAAATATTTCAAATAACTTACATAGATGAATCTCTTGCTTCCAAAGCCCTTTTAGGACAACGAAGAATTAGTGAGCATAATATTCTCTACAACATTAATGGGTAACATTCTTTTAATTTCTATTCCTGCTTAGTGAATATTCTGGGGGTAGGAGGAAAGTTATTGTTCATTAAATAGTTGAAAATTTAATTGCCCTCTGTAACTTTCCAGCACTGACCTTATGAAGAACTCATGCCAACTGTATTCTGCTATGTTTCTCAACTTTCTACTAAATGCAAAAATTAATTCAGTGTTTAAAATACAACAATAAGGAGTCTGGAGAGATTTCCCAGTGGTTATGAGCACATGTTGATCTTCCGGAGGACCCAGGTTCAATTTCCAGCATACACAGGCAACTCCTTTCTAGTTCCAAGAGACTAGTGCACTCTTCTGGCATAAGCAGTGTCTTGAATGCATGTGTTGCACATTAGCCTGCCTGGGAGCACAGAGATAGATACACATAGTAATAAACAAAGGAATCTTTACAAAACACATAGTAAAAGTAGATGTTTATGTTAATGAAAGAAAGAAAGTTTGAAAATGTAAGACAAATAGTTGAATAATTGATGGTCAGTATTCCCCCAGGGTGGATCACTACATTCTAAACGTAATATTAAAACCATGAGTGATGCAAGCGCAAGCAGATCAGACAAACACTGAAGAATGTATCCCTATAAGCACTGGGTCCTAAGATAATCCTCTACTCTCTGGCAGACTTTAAGTTAAAGAAACAGCCCCTCTTCAATTTAAAATATGTAAAAATGTAGTCAGATCTGGAGTATGTATATGCAAAAAAGGATAAAACTCTTCATGGCTCAGCATCTGTAACCATGATAAACACACTATATATTCATTATCTATTTATCTATCTCTATCTCAGTGAGTGTGTGAGAGTGTGTGTGTGTGTGTGTGTGTGTGTGTGTGTGTGTGTGTGTTTCACTGAACTTTCAAGTAAGGCTTACTAGAATTGGTACTTAATGTAAGTAGCTTTATTCATCTGAAAAAGCCAGTGAAAATTGCAAAGTCTCTGGGTAAGTGAAGTAGCAACAGTAAGGCGCTGGGCCATGGAGCAGCCTGGTTCATCTCAGCTGCAAGCAATTTTGTGCTATTGAGAAGGAAAAAAAGGAAAGGAGGCATTCAGAATGAGGTTGGAAGATGGGCAGGAGCAGGCTCTAGAGTGTGCCAGTGCATGGCATTTAGGGGCTTATGATTTAGAAGGTGATGAGGAGGTGCTTGCAAATTTTAAGCATGAAAGTTATAGGCTTGTATTAAATTTGTAAAGCCACAACTCCAGCATGAGTGTGGAAATGGATTTAGCACTTCTGTTTCCTGTAATCTGGTAGACTGAGAATTAACCCAAACCACTGTCTCTCTGGATGTAGCCATGATTGAAAATAAAATATACTAAGAACTACACATGAAATCTCCCTATTATTCAAACACATTGCTAAGGAATGAAAATGTTCAGTGTAGCAGGAAAAGATGGGGGCTAAGTAATGGCTTAGTCTCTAGAACATCCACTGGGCAAGCACAGGGCCTAACTTTGACCTCAGTGCCCACATGAAAGTCAGGGTTGGTTACATGTGGATATGGAGACAGGTGGATCCCTGTGGCTTATGAGTTATCTAGTCTTGGCTCTGTGTTGAGATGCAGGCCAATGCTACATCACATCACAAAAGAACAAAAGGTAAGGTGGGCAGTTGATCAATGATACCTGAAGTTGAACTTCAGGTTCCAAATGAACCTGCATGCATATGCATATGTAAACACATGAATACTCATACTGGAACACACAAGTGAACACACACACATATATATATAAAAACTATAATAAATATTTTTATTAAGAAATTAAACAAATACATATACAAGAATTGAATGTCAATTTAGACCCCAAGTGCAATTGTGTAAGCACCAGGACCTTGAGTCTCTGACCAGGAAGTGGCAGCATACAGATGCCAGTGTCTGAGTATTCTGCTTCAGTGTATATGAAGAGTTGGAGACTAATAAAATAAATTATCACAGATAAAGTATCAAAACAAAGAGTTGCTTGGTGAATTGGCAAGTAATCCAGAAACTGCGCCAGAAACCAGGAAGACAGACATCTATGACATCAGAAACACAGAAGGCAGCTTCACATTGATCTTACTTTGTCCCTGGAGCCATTTTGCAGTTTGCTCCTCCATTATGGTATAACAATGAAGGCAGGAGTGTTCTTTCAGTCTCAGGAGAAAAGAAATTAGAAGTCATAATTGGAAGACGATGTGGACACTAAAGAACAAAGTCATAAAGCAGAATAAGAGGGGAGAGGAAGAGGAGAAGAAAGAGAAAGAGGAAAGGGAAGAAGAGGAGGAGAAAGAGGTCCAGACAGGAGAGGTGTGATGATTTGAATGAGAGATGATTCTCCCTACAGACTCAAGTATTTGAACACTGGATCCTGAATTGGTTTGCCATTTGAAGATGTTATGGAACCTTTAGGAAGAAAAGTCTCACTGGAAGTAGTCTCTGAGGATTTATAGTCCCACTCCACTTGCAATTTGCTCCTCTCTTTCTTATTTGCAGTCAACTATGTGACCTTAGCTTCTTGCTCTATCTGCTTGCTGCCATGGTTCCTCTGCCATCAGGAACCTTGTCCATCTGGAACCGTAAGCTTAAATAAACTCTCCCTTCCATCAAGTCTATCTTCCTATGGTATTTTATCACAGTAAAGGAACTAATTCTGGGGAAAATACTAATTACTTGTATTTAACATGCCATTGGCTATCAATGAGAACAGGATACACACACTGCATCAGGGTAGTTGCTGGAATCATCTGATCAGAGGTGTTGCTTCCTTGGGCTCTTCTTGGACCTCATGTAGAACATTTAGGAGGTCAGACAGAGAATTATCTCCTAAGACAGTGTCTCATCCTTAAAATATTCTACTGATGGATATTGAGTATTAAAGTACCTTTTATAGGCTTTGTGTCACTCTTGACACTGCAAACTTGATACTACTGAGAGACAGTCTGTAAAGCTAACACTGTTTCTACAAAAATATCAGACTTGAATAATCTTGATGATGAAGCTAAGCATGGAAGCATGGAACCCCAGAGAGGCCTCAGAAGTTCAAGGACAACCTGAGCCTCATAATAAGACCCTGTCTCAGACAAAACAAAACAGAAAGGATTATTTCAATAGCCAATCAAAAGCATCCAAGTAGGCTTTTCTTGCCCTTTACTTCATGGTGCGGTGAATGTTGACATGCAAAAGCATATTCCTATAGACACAAGAAGTGAATGCCTCAATAGTTTTCTACCTTAAGCTTTTTTGATCAAGATCTCTGACTAAACTTAGATAGAAAACCCCAGAATTCTTCTGTCTGCATTGACGTATTAGCATGACAAGTATGTATTCCTTAACAAGATGCTAGGGATCAACTCTTGTCTTCATGCTAGCATGGCAAATATTTTGATGACTAACCCATCTCTGTAGGTCTGTCTTTCACTTTTAAAATGTCCACCTCTGAAGTCAGAAGTCTATCTGTCCTACAACCCTGGTACTTACAGACTTCCCAGTTAATAGAACCACTGAAAGTTTGCCAGACAGGAGTATCAGCATCCAAATAAGCTATGTGTCTCATTTAATCTTTAAGTGAACTGCCATCTTTCCCACCATCTGACTACACCACTGAGATATCTAAAGCAAGTACAGTACAGAATATGCTTTTCCAAGGGCTTCAGCTATCAAATAATAAACTAAATTAAATTGACCATATACACCATTTTTTAGTAATGTCTTGTATGCTGCTAATAATTTTAAGAAGAAAGCTGTAGCAATTTAAGTTACCTGGGAAATACTTTCTAAGCGCTAATGTTGGACTCCGTCATATGAGCTGGCCATAGAAAGTCTTCCAGATGAGCTTCAACAGTGTGCCATAGCTCTAGATTCTTTGATTCTAGAGTGAAAAAAAAAGTCACAAGTGTAAAAAATCAACTGGGGCAATGATCCAGGTGAACATTCAAGCCTATGCACAGTTATGGATCTGAGCCAGATCCCAGATATTAAATATAAATTCCCCATTATCTTATGCCAATGAGATTCTGTGGCTATTATGAAACATTTAGTCTCTGATAACAGAGGCTCACTCTAGAAATGCATGTTTGATGTTTAGAACGGAAAGCCAGATGTAGAAAACTTTGAAATAGTGATAATAAAGAGCCTGAAATGAGTGAAGAGGGAGAGAGGGAGAGAGGGAGAGAAGGAAGGAGGAAGGGAGGGAGAAAAGAAGATCCTGGCAGATTCCTAGAACAAATGTACCTACTTCTCAAAAAGTAGTTTCTATAAAATAGGAAAGATAAAATAATGATTTCAGAAAGTGAGTCAGCTAAGGAAGAGGGCTGATACGAGTCACAGAAGTTGCTGTCGTCCATTTTGAGCTCATCACTCGATGATTTTAAAAGTGTGGTGAACAGCAGGTGGTGCCTTCAGGCTCCATAGCCACTTGGTGCTAATCTCAGCAAGGCTCAGCCCAAAGGTTCCCAGTAGCTATTCTGAGAGGTGTAAGATGGAATCGCAGAGGCCTCCTCCTGTAGCCTGGCAGGATTTCCAGTGGACAGAAAGAGACATCAACCCACCTCAAAAGCTTCAACTCAAAATTTGCCCTGCATACAGATGAGCAGAGATACAGATGGAGCAGAGACTAAGGGAACAACCAACCAATGACTGCCCCACCTTGAGACCTATTCCATGTCAAAAAGACAACCCTTGACACTATTCATGCTACTCTGGTTTAATTGTAAACAGGAGCCCAGCATAGCTCTACTGAGAGGCTTCCTTCAGCAGCAGATGGAAAGAGATGCAGAAGCCTACAGTCAAACATCAGGCAGAACTCAGGGTATCTTGTGTAAGAGTCAGGGATAGAATTGGACCAGCTGGAGAGGTCAAGGAGACTACAAGAAGACCTACAGAGTCAACTAACCTGGGCCCAGGGGATCACAGAGACTGAACCACCAACCAAAGACTATGCAGGGGCTGGACCAAGGCCCCCCTACATACTTCTAGCCAATGTGAAATTTCATCTTCAGGTGAGTCCCCAAACAATTGGAGCAGGGCTGTCTCTGACTCTCTTGCCTCCCATTGGATCACCTTCCCTTACCTGGACGGCCTGTTTGGGTCTGAGCAGGGGAAAATGTGCTTATTCCTGTTGAGACATGATGTCCCAGGATGGGGTGGTACCTAAAGGGGATTCATCTTCTCTGACGAGAAGGGGAGGGGGTAATGAAGAGAGGGATTTGTAAGAGTAAAACTGGGAGGAGAGAGAGAGAGAGAGAGAGAGAGAGAGAGAGAGAGAGAGAGAGAGAGAGAGAGAGAGAGAGAGAGGGACAGAGGGACAGAGGGACAGAGGGACAGAGGGACAGAGGGAGAGAGAGGGAGAGGTGAACAGGCCTGCTTCTTTCTGTGGCTGGATGTTTCTAGATTTTTTGATCCAAAATTTGCCAAGCTATACTGTGGCAAATTATACACTCACAGAGATAGACCTTGATCTCTTCAAGACCCTCAACCTCTTCTACTATGGCACAGCCAGGCTGTAGACGGCCTTCTTTGTGCTACATATAACTAGCTGTGTTTGCTTGATACTTATCCAAAAACAGACTAGAATTTACCATTTGAACTATCATAAACCTATTAGGTGGGGCATTTGCTGCTACAAGCACATCCTCACTTTATGCTTTATAAATTAGCATGATCTTAAGAATGGTTGTTTTTTTAAAGAAATACTTTTTCCTTCAGACTATGTCTTGAGATTTATGTATATAAAATAAATACCATGTCTCTTAAATGTAAAAGATGATATGTGCCACACATTTATAAATGTTAGCATTCAACTATAATAATATTCAAAAGAAAAGGAGAGAGAAACAGACTGTGACAGAGACAGACAGACAGATAGAGACAGTGAGAGACAGAGAAAGAGAGAGGCCGAAGGACCAATAAACCTCAGTTTCACTAACATCAAAAATTATGTGACTTTTAATTTAATTTTGTATTTAAATTTTTACAGTTACACAGACTATCTTTAAGGGACTGGAGAGATGGCTCAGCAGTTAGGAGTGCTTACTAACTGCTGTCCCTCCAGAGGGCACCAGCTTGTTTCCCAGCTCCCACACGAGACAGCTTACAACTCTCTGTAACATCAGCTCCAAAGGATTCAGTAGCCTGTTCTGGCCTTCCTGGGTACTTGACCACTCATATTGCACATGCTCACTCACTCACATAATAAGATAAATAAATATTTTTATAAAAAATATGCTGAATTTTTAGGGCCTTTTATAACAAAAGGTGTATGAAAGGGGGTCCCTCTGGTTTTGTTAAGATATTTAGAACTTATGTTCGTGTGTACACAGAAGAGACACAGACCAGGATAACCCCAGGTTGGGCTTATCACTTCTCTGCAGTAAACTGGCTTGGATCAATATGGAAGCAAAACAGAAGAAAGAAAAAGACGACTTTATGGTGACAGTAAAGACGCTTTCAGTTCACGTTCATATTTATTATTTTGAAAACTTCAGATCATTTAATTAAGTCACCTTATCTTCTGCCTTTAATTCTTACAAAGACAGCCATATTAATCCAGACAAATAATCTCTTCAGAAGTTTAAAAGTCTATCGATTTTTTTCCCTCTAAAATCTCCTCAATAAGATGTATCCCTGGAGAACTCTATAAAAGGGCAGAGATGTCTTTGCAGCCGGGGCTCATTCAGATACTTGGCCCTTTAAGGACTCCTTCTTCTTATAAATGTCCCTGATTAAGCCCTTCTGTTCGTATCCTGTAATTTAATTTATATCATTATATTTTACACGGAATTTTCTCATTTCTGCTTCCTGATTCACACACCATTAAGTGTCCACTTATGTAGATGACAGTCTTATAAACATCAAGGGCTTTTTTCCCCCATCCTTGCCACTGTTAATCTTAGTAATATACCTCTTTTTCTCAAATGGACAGAAAGGGTTGGAGGTTTTGTTAAAATCTCTCTAATATGTTATGTGAAATCATTTAATTTTAAGCCTCAGTAGGGAATCACTGCAATTGATAAGTAAATGTTGCCAAGGAGAATGCTAACAATTAATTCTATGCCTCAGATTCAGTTGTATCTACACCTTGTAGAAAGCTGTGAGGACTTTATGCACTGAATGGCGCCTGAAGTATTCCTGAGCATGGTGTGTGGATAACTCATATGATAGACATGAAAATGTCACAGAAAAGGCCAAGTTTCAAGGAGTATAAAATTCCAACATCGCCAGGCTATAACGAAGATAGCTATGAGACACATAAGGTTTCACAGTTTAAGAAAATAAAGTAATAATAAAATATCATTAGCAATGAACTACTATTCATTGATGGGGGATTTAATCTAACCTTTGAATGGTTTATCATTCCTTTTAAGTAGAAGACAAGCAAAAGTAGATTGCAGCGACTGCTGTGCAATAGGTTTGACTGATGATTTGAAAGCATGAGTTGTATAAATGTTTCCCACAAATGAGTCACACATAGCCAGAGATCCACAGAAATCTGAAGGCAAGATTCTTGGTACCCACCAATCAGAAAATATTTGAGTGCTTTAAAGGAAAAAGAACAAAACTCCACCCACAATTTTTGGTAGTCTGGGAGATTTGGCTGTAACTGCTAGTCAACTTGAAAGCCAGAAAGATTCATTTTACGTGTGTGTGTGTGTGTGTGTGTGTGTGTGTGTGTGTGTGTGTGTGTGT
>JADRCD010175146.1:18557-48458 GCA_019843815.1 Montemys delectorum | reverse complement strand
ATAGTTTTGGCTATCCTGGGTCTTTTGTTATTCCAGATGAATTTGCAAATTGCTCTTTCTAAGTCTGTGAAGAATTGAGTTGGAATTTTCATGGGGATTGCATTGGATCTGAAGATTGCCTTCAGTAAGATGGCCATTTTTACTATATTAATCCTGCCAATCCATGAGCATGGGAGATCTTTCCATCTTCTGAGATCTTCTTCAATTTCCTTCTTCAGAGACTTGAAGTTCTTGTCAAACAGATCTTTTATTTGCTTAGAGTTAAACCAAGGTATTTTATATTATTTGTAACCGTTGTGAAGGGTGTTGTTTCCCTAATTTCTTTCTCTGCCTGTTTATCCTTTGTGTAGAGGAAGGCCTCTGATTTGCTTGAGTTAATTTTATATCCAGCTACTTTGCTGAAGTTGTTTATCAGGTTTAGGAGCTCTGTGGTGGAATTTTTGGGGTCACTTAAGTATACAATCATATCATCAGCAAATAGTGATAATTTGACTTCTTCCTTTCCAATTAGTATCCCTTTGATCTCCTTTTGTTGCCTAATTGCTCTGGCTAGAACTTCAAGTACAATATTGAATAGGTAGGGAGAGAGTGGGCAGCCTTATCTAGTCCCTGATTTTAGTGGGATTGCTTCAAGTTTCTCTCCATTTAGTTTGATGTTGGCTACTGGTTTTCTGTACATTGCTTTACTATGTTTAAGTATGGGCCTTGAATTCCTGATCTTTCCAAGACTTTTATTATGAAGGGATTTTGGATTTTGTCAAATGCTTTCCCAGCATCTAATGAGATGATCATATAGTTTTTTCTTTGAGTTTGTTTATGTAGTGAATTACATTGATGGATTTCCATATATTGAACCATCCCTGCATCCCTGGGATGAAGCCTACTTTACCATGGTGGATGATTGTTTATATGTGTTCTTTGATTCGGTTTGCGAGAATTTTATTGAGTATTTTTGCATCGATATTCATAAGGGAAATTGGTCTGAAGTTTTCTTTCTTCGTTAAGTCTCTGTGTGGTTTAGGCGTAAGAGTAATTGTGGCTTCATAGAATGAATTGGGTAGAGTGTCTTCATTTTCTATGTTGTGGAATAGTTTGAGGAGTATTGGTATTAGGTCTTTGAAGGTTTGATAAAACTCTGCACTAAACCCATCTGGTCCTGGGTTTTTTTTTTTTGTTTTTTGTTTTTTTGTTTGGGAGACTATTACTGACTGTTTCTATTTCATGAGCAGATATGGGACTGTTTAGATCGTTGATCTGATCTTGATTTAACTTTGGTACCTGGTATCTGTCTAGAAAATTGTCCATTTCATCCAGGTTTTCCAGTTTTGTTGAGTATAGGCTTTTGTAGTGGGATCTCATGATTTTTTGGATTTCCTCAGTGTCTGTTGTTGTGTCTCCCTTTTCATTTCTGACCTTGTTAATTAGGATATTGTCTCTGTGCCCTCTAGTTAGTCTGGCTTATCTATTTTGTTGGGTTTATCTATTTTGTTGATTTTCTCAAAGAACTAGCTCCTGGTATGGTTGATTCTTTGTATAGTTCTTTTTGTTTCTATTTGGTTGATTTCAGCCCTGAGTTTGATTATTTCCTGTCTTTGACTCCTCTCGGGTGAATTTGCTTCTTTTTGTTCTAGCGCTTTCAGATGTGTTGTGAAATTGCTCGTATGTGCTCTCTCAAGGTTCTTTTTGTATGGACTTAAAGCTATGAGTTTTCCTCTTCGGACTGCTTTCATTGTGTCCCATAAGTTTGGGTATGTTGTGGCTTCATTTTCATTAAGCTCTAGAAAGTCTTTAATTTCTTTCTTTACTTCTTCCTTGACCAACTTATCATTGAGTAGAGTGTTGTTGAGCTTCCACATGTATGTGGGCATTCTATTGTTAATGTTGTTATTGAGGAGCAGCCTTAGTCCATGGTGATCTGATAGGATGCAAGGAATTATTTCGATCTTCTTGTATCTGTTGAGGACTGATTTGTGACCAATTATATGGTCAATTTTGGAGAAGGTATCATGAGGTGCTGAGAAGGTATATCCTTTTGTTTTAGGATAAAAGGTTCTATAGATATCTGTTAAATCCATCTGTTTTATAACTTCTGTTAGTCTCACTGTGTCTTTGTTTAGTTTCTGTTTCCCTGATCTGTCCATTGCAGAGAGTGGGTGTTAAAATCTCCCACTATTATTGTGTGGTGCAATGTGTGATTTGAGCTTTAGTAATGTTTCTTTTATGAATGTAGATGCCCTTGCATTTGGAGCATAGAGGTTCAGGCCGTTTGAGAGTGCATCTTGGTAGATCATACCTTTGATGAGTATGTAGTGTCCCTCTTTATCTTTTTTGATCACTTTAGAGTGACAGTCGATTTTATTGGATATTAGATGGCTACTCCAGCTTTTTTCTTGGGACCATTGGCTTGGGAAATTGTTTTCCAGCCTTTTATTCAGAGATAGTGTCTGTCTTTGTCACTGAGGTGGGTTTCCTATATGCAACAAAATGTTGGGTCCTATTTACGTACCCAATCTGATAGTCTATGTCTGTTTATTGGGGAATTGATTCCATTGATATTAATATATATTAAGGAAAAGTAATTGTTGCTTCCTGTTATTTTTGTTGTTAGAGTTGGAATTCCATTCATGTGGCTATCTTGTTTTAGTTTTGTTGGAAGATTACATTTTTGCTTTTTGAGAGATGTAGTTCCCCTCCTTGTGTTGGAGTTTTCCATTTATTACCCTTTGAAGGGCTGGATTTGTGGAAATATATCGTAAGAATTTGGTTTTGTCATGGAATACTTTAGTTTCTCCATCTATGGTGATTGAGAATTTTGCTGGGTATAGTAGTCTGGGCTGACATTTGTGTTCTCTTAGGGACTATATGACATATGCTCAGGATCTTCTAGCTTTCATAGTCTCTGGTGAGAAGTCTGGTGTAATTTTGATAGGCCTACCTTTATATGTTACTTGACCTTTTTCCCTTACTGTTTTTAGTATTCTTTCTTTGTTTTGTGCATTTGTTGTTTTGACAATTATGTGGCGGGAGGAATTTCTTTTCTGGTCCAGTCCATTTGGGGTTCTATAGGCTTCTTGTATGTTCATGGGCATCTCTTTCTTTAGGTTAGGGAAGTTTTCTTCTATAATTTTGTTGAAGATATTTACCGGCCCTTTAAGTTGGAGGTCTTCACTCTCTTCTATATCTATTATCCTTAGGTTTGGTCTTCTCATTGTGTCCTGGATTTCCTGGATGTTTTGGGTTAGGATCTTTTTGCATTTTGCATTTTCTTTGACTGTTGTGTCAATGTTTTCTATGGTATCTTCTGCCCCTGAGATTCTCTCTTCCATCTCTTGTATTTTGTTGGCGATGCTTGCATCTATGTTTCCTGACTTCTTTCCTAAGATTTCTAACTACACAGTTGTCTCTTTTTGTGATTTCTTAATTGTTTCTTAATTGTTCCTTTTTTAGGTCCTGGATGGTTTTGCTCAATTCCTTCACCTGTTTGTTTGTGTTTTCCTGTAATTCCTTAAGGGATTTTTGTGTTTCCTCTTTAAGGGCTTCTACTTGTTTACTCGTGATCTCCTGTAATTCTTTATGGGATTTCTTTAAGGGCTTGTACTTCTTTACCTGTGTTCTCCTGTATTTCTTTAAGGGAGTTATTCTTAAATTCCTCTAGCACCATTGTGAGATATGAGTTTAGATCCAAATCTTCCTTTTCCAGTGTTTTGGGATATCCAGGACTTGCTGAGGTGGAGTCCTAGGTTCTCATGAAGCCAAGTAATCTTGGTTTCTGTTGGTAGGATTCTTTAGTTTTCCTTTTGCCATCTGTTGATCTCTGGTGTTAGATGTTCTTGCTGTCTCTGACTAGAGCTTGTTCCTCCTGTGGGTGTGTACGCCTGTGTCAGCACTTCTGGGAGATCAGCTCTCCTCTGGTAAATCCCAGGTGCAGATGGGTGAGTCCCTGGGTTAATGCACTCCCCGAAGGCAGGCTCTCTGCTTGCAGGGAAGGGGCAGGGAGGATTGCAGATCGACCGCTGTCACTCAGAAGCTGGAAGGATCCTGTCCCTGCTGCCCTGCGACTTCCCTGCAACTCCTGAGGCCTGTGCCTCCTGGCTGATCCCGCCTTAGACAATTTTTCAGTTTTTTTAAAAAAATATTTATTTCATGTGCATGCATGGGTGTTTGACTGCAAGTTATGCCTGTGTGCCATGTGGTGTAATGCCCACAGAGGCCAGAAGACAGTACTGGATCCCCAGGAACTGGAACTATTGACTGTCGGTCTTAGGCAAGAGGAGCAAAGTCCTTCTAACCACTGAGCCTCTCTCATGCCATGTGTTTTACTTTTCAATGGTCTCAAGCTTGTCAGAAGAATACTAGTGAAAATGTTGAGGGAAGGTAAGAATTTTATTTTAAAATCGTACTCTTTTTGAATATTTTTCTTCCCCTAGCCTGCATGTGTACTTGTGTGTGTTTGCCTGAGGATGGAGGTCACCCTTCCACTTTTACTTGGGTTTCAGGGATTCAACTGGTCAAGCTAGGTCTGTGTGCGGCTAGAGCCTTTACCTGCTGACTCATGTCTACTAACTCAGTGTGCATAGCAGTGCTTGCTGCTGAGTCATCTCTATTAACTCAGTGTGCAGGGCAGGGCTTGCTTGTTGCTGAGTCATCTCTATTAACTCAGTGTGCAGGGCAGGGCTTGCTTGTTGCTGAGTTATCTCTTTTAACTAAGTGTGCATAGCTGGGCTTGTTGCTGAGTCATCTCTATTAACTCAGTGTGCATGGCAGGGCTTGTTGCTGAGCCATCTCTATTAAGTCAGTGTGCATGGCAGGGCTTGCTTGTTGCTGAGTCATCTCTATTAACTCAGTGTGAATGGCAGGGCTTGCTTGTTGCTGAGTCATCTCTATTAACTCAGTGTGCATAGCTGGGCTTGTTGCTGAGTCATCTCTATTAACTCAGTGTGCATGGCAGGGCTTGCTTGTTGCTGAGTCATCTCTAGTAACTCAGTGTGAATGGCAGGGCTTGCTTGTTGCTGAGTCATCTCTATTAACTAAGTGTGCATAGCTGGGCTTGTTGCTGAGTCATCTCTATTAACTCAGTGTGCATGGCAGGGCTTGTTGCTGAGTCATCTCTATTAACTCAGTGTGCATGGCAGGGCTTGCTTGCTGCTGCGCTTGCGTTTCCTGCATTAGAGCTTTACTACATTTACTGAGTGAACGTGGAACAAAACAACAGCACAGGAGGATAAGTGACGTCCTCATTTTCTGTCAGGAAAAGCTAGAATGTAACAGGTGATCTTCCTGAGATGAGTCTGTCTTGGATTAAAATCTACAATGGATTGGCTCCGATAGGCAAGGCCCTAGAGAAATTCATTTTAGGAAAGATTCCTGCTATTAATATGCTTTTCCTGTTATTATTAAATATATAACAATCACTAGGTATTGATCCACCCTTTTGAGCAGATCTCTGTAGTCCCATGAAGATGCACTATCTTGCAGTGGTGCTATACAGACACATAGGGAATGATTCTATAGGATCCCTGACTTGATTCAAATAATTTTAGGAAGAAAGTTTTTAGAGACAGTCTTAGATGCTAAAAAGATGTAATAAAGTTAGAATCAAGAATAGAATGTGCCCACTACTCAGAAAAGTAACTAAAGGCTACATAATAAGAAATACTATAAGCAATAAATACACTAAAAAGACAAATAGACTTGGGACAATTTTGTGTTAAGAAAAAACATTTAGGTGGAAGGATAAAGTCACAGGTACGCACTATGGTAAGGCAAGGGCATGTGAAACAGTTGCTTTGAACTTATAATGAGCACATTATAGTGAAACGCTGCTTTGAACTTAATGTCAACATCCTTCTGTAACTCCCATTTTATGTAACATTTTATCTCTGAGGTGATTTTCTAAAGAACTTAGAAGGCCAGAGAAAAGAAATAACGTTGTTGGTTGAATGTTTTGGCTTGGGGAGCTTTGCCCCATCCACCCACCCATCCATCCATCCAAATATATATGTCTGTTTGTCTATATTAAGTGTGCAGGTATATGTGTACATGTGTAAGCACGCAGGAATACTTGTGGAGTTGATTGTGACAGAGTCGGGCCTAGCCAGAGTGTGGGCATGTGAATGTTTGAATGTGTACCTGTCTGTGCATATTTGCCTGTATACAGCATCTTAATTCTTTTCCTTTCCTTCTTCTCTGGTTCACAAAGGTTCACAGCTTCTCCAGAGTAGCTCCTGGCTGACTCAGCAGAGAAGGGAGCAGCAGTAGTAAAGCCTTTCATTGAATCCCCTGCTGTTTTATGACTAGGTGATAAACAGTTTCTCTCCTCAGAGGAACTCAGGAGGCAGGTCAGCTAAGATGGTTATTATTATACAATTGATGTCTCCTAAGACAGACTCCTCCCCCACCCCACCCCGTCTCCCCACTGATGAGGCCCCCCTCCCGGCCTCTCCTCTCCGTAGTTCTTCCCTCCCTGTTGGCTTTTGTGTCCAGATGGTCGCATTTGTGCTTCTGGCACCGAGTCCCCAATCCTCCTGCCTCGTTCTCTCAA
The DNA here is from genome assembly GCA_019843815.1 of Montemys delectorum. Taxonomy (NCBI): domain Eukaryota; kingdom Metazoa; phylum Chordata; class Mammalia; order Rodentia; family Muridae; genus Montemys; species Montemys delectorum. The sequence continues at coordinate 41,917 of JADRCD010175146.1, read as the reverse complement.
GTTCTGGATTTAGAAAAAAATGCTGCTCCACTGAATGCAAATTCTAATATAGAACTTGAAAATACACCTTTGCCCTTGATATGTAAATTGTATCCCACACATTTACTTATATACACTTACACTTAACTATTACTGTATTAGAAATTCTGTATATTTTTCAAATATTTTCATGATTAATGATGACAAATGTCCTGAAATGAGCTAATGGGAAAGCCATAGCTTTCATATATACAGATTTTGAAATTAAGGTGGCTTTTCATTTTTCCCAGCTACATTAGGAGCCTTTTCTAGGTAAGTCACAGACGGATGGAAACTTGATGGTTTCACTGTTGAAGGTCGACCCAGGAGAGAGAAGGGCCATGTTCACTGCTAACGTTCCCAGCAAGTCAGCAACTCAGAAGAAAACCCGCTCACACCCACTCATGTGCATGGAACTTTTTTTTTTAAGGAATAAAATATACACATGTCTTATTTTTACTTGGCCAAATTACACAACAATAATGGCTGTTTCAGATAGGAACTGCCATGTCCTACACAAATGGTGCTTGTTGTCACACTTCCAAGTCTACCCATGTCCTGCTAATGTGTCTTTAAACTTACGGTACTTAGTGGGTATCGTAAATCATGTCATGTATGTTGAAGAAGCAACAGTGACAATACATGAACAATGTAAATACTTATTTTCATGATCAGTTAGATGCAAAGCAAGCTTTAGTATAAAAGTAATTACTCTTATGCCAGGTGGTAGTGGCGCACACCTTTAATCCCAGCACTTGGGAGGCAGAGGCAGGCAGATTTCTGAGTTCGAGGCCAGCCTGGTCTACAGAGTGAGTTCCAGGACAGCCAGGGCTACACAGAGAAACCCTGTCTTGAAAAACCAGAAAAAAAAGTAATTACTCTTGTTACCTGGTCAGCATCAACAAATATGACTTTGTCCACAGCCAGTGGGAAAAGGACATCAAGGAAAAGGATTTTGTAACCCCAAATGATTCGCTGTTTTTCAGTCTGCTGATGAAGCCAGTGGGGCCACTTGTACTGGACAAGCTCATACTGGAATCCATATTCCTTAGCCATGTGAGGAATTACCTCCTAAACACATAACAAATCAAGCAATACATTTTAGAAGAAGTATGCTATAAATCATTATAAAGAAACTGGAAACTGCTTAAATACTACTCTAATAAACTTGTTCCCAAAGTGAATGGGAATGTGTGAAGCAGGAAGGAGAGGGAGGGCTAGCAGACATGTCTGCTGGAGGAAGTCTGTCACTGGAGGTGGGCTTTGAGGATTGAAAGATGTGGGCCATTTCCTCTCTGCTTCAAGCTTGTGGTTCAGCCTCCTGCTCCAGGCCACACCCACTGCTTGCTGCCTAGCTTCCCCAACACAACACATTTACTCCTCTGGAACTGTGACAGACAGCAAGCTAGCTAGGGCAGTGACCTTGCAGCTGGAGGGAGAGCCCTGCTGCTGTGAATGGAGCCAAGCTGCAGGCTTACACTTGTGCACTGTCAGTGTTTACGTTAAGCACTAAAGCATCTTCCGAAGAAGAAATTGAGGGAAAAAGCAAATTAGAAAGGGAAATGCTGTTTTGAACAGGCATTACTTTTTGCCATGAAGTGTAGTGAGGTTTTTTTATCCAGAGAATGAGTTTTCTAGTTAGTGAAATCATCTGCCAGGGCGATCCTGTATTAGGTATCATCTCAGTCCATATGCTTCCCATTCCTATGCCCTATTCAGCAAGTACACATTTAAAAGCTTCACATTGAAAAGGGAAATGTTTTAAGAGATTACAACGGTAACAAAGAATTTAGTATGAAGCTCTAGGCACACTGTAAAATGGCAATGTGCTTACTTTAAATGTTGGCGAGAGGTAATTCTTCAGGAACCAGAACTTCACTGGTGTCTTGGTGTTCCGCAGGACAGAAAGCATCATAATCCTACGTAAAAGGACATGAAGACAAACACAGGTCACTTATATTCAAAGGCCTTTAAGTGATGAATTATGAATACACATTAGGAAGTATGTAGAATTAAAGTGAAACACCTTTGGACATTATGACTCCTACAATAGGCAGTGTATAAGGATGTAAGGGTACAAATATCACGAAGCTACTGTGAGGTAGTCTGTCACTGAACTGACACCCAGTCGGGTTCTGTGTCTGTGTGATAAACATAAGGCCTTCAAGAGAGAAAGGACTGGTGCATTCTGGAAATCCACCATATGGTTGCTTTAGCTAGGCCTCTCCGCAAAGAAGAGGCACGCGCCCTGAAAGCTCTCCTTAAAGCATCAGGACCGAAACTCAAATATTTCCGAGGCATTCTTTGGAATCCTTTATATACACTCTTAAAAATATTCTTTGAATTCTCAATACTATCTTCTCTGCTGACTTCCTCCTGTTTGCAAATATAATATTCCTCCATGGGGAAAGGAACATTTACTATATATATTTTCTCATTATCTTGTTAACTACAATGCGTTTTCTAAAATTAATTAAAACTGTTCTAAATCAAACTAAACTAATGAAATTTAAATGTATTTTAAAACTTATATGTAAAAAAAGCAAGATGCTCACTAGTGTATACCTTATTAATATTTAGGCAAGAAGTACTTATAAAACTAGTGTATTTGCTCCTTTAGGGGTCTTTGGCAGAGAATATAAATCATAATAATAATGGCTGGTATGAACGGAAGCTGATGCCATGGCAGAAACAGGAAAAAAGTTCATTTCCTTTTGAGGTTCACTCTTTCATTTGCTGATCTGTGTAAATGTGTAGCTTTCTGAGAGCACTAGGAACTACTCACTCACCTTAGAAAGCGCTCATATAAGTGACCAGAAGCCACTGAGAAAATGTTTAGGATGTCAGTTTCCTTCGTGTCATCTTTATGCAGACTTTTTGTGAAGCTGGTAATAAAAACACATGACAATGGATTGTTAGTGCTTATTAGTATATAGTTAGCATATATTATAACTATATGTATGTAAATAATATGTATCAGAATACTATTACATTAAGTAATCATCTGTGCTGACAGTTATGGGATATTTATATTAAATGTGAGGGTATCATTTGAGGTTTGTGAACTTTTCTTTAGACATGGAATGAAATTAAACTTTTTCCATTCTCCATATTTATATGAAGTTTTGTAACTTCCAAGAGTTTTTTTGAGAACCAAGAATGAAGAACAGCCTGTCAAGTTCATATCTCGTGTACTGGATCTTAAACAGACCAATAGTGTGGGAAGAAACAATACATTAAGCATAAGTGTTAGTCATGGACAACAGGATTTCTGGGATTAGAGTAGGAATGTGAATGTTGGTTATATAATTCAAAAATTTAAGTTTTATATGAGCATATTACTTATAGTGATTAAGATTTGAAAATGATGTCTTTTATAAAAAGTATTTTTGTTGGGGTTAGAAGGACATCTCAGCATTTAAGAGTGCTGCCTACTCTGGCAGCTGAGCCAGGTTCTGTTCCCAACACCCACATGGCAAATGACAAGTGCCTCTAACTCCATTTCCAGGGGACCCAATACCCTGTTCTGGCCTTTTTAAAGATACACATAGTGTATAGAGATACACAGAGGCAAAATACCCACATACATAAAATAATAAAAATTTAAAAATATTCTGGCAAGTACAAATTACTATAATACCAGTATTTTTTAATCTTTTTATTCTGTAATTTTCTGAAGAAAAGGTTGCTACATGGGAAAGTAATTCAATTTTAATTAACATAGAGTAGGCTATAGAAAAAGAGGCAAAAACTGGGCCAAATCCAATATGGTGGAAGTGCTTCTAACTGTGTGACAACAAAATTTATTTAGGATGTTCAATCTATTTGGCTTAAAGTTTCTTATCTTTGATCAAAATGATCAAAAGTTGACATTTATAAACTCAAAGAAAGTTCTGTTCTAGTTAGCTTTAACTGTGAATTTGTCACAGGCTATAGTCATCTAAAAAGAGAGTCTCAACTGAAGGACTGGCTGGTGGGCATGTCTATGGGGTACAATCTTGATTATTATTTAATGTAAAAAGACCCAGCCCACTGTGGGCAGCACCATCCCCTGCACAGGAAGTCCCAAAGGCTGGCTAACATGAACATAAGCCAGCAAGCGGCACTCATCCTTGGCTTCAGCCTCACATTTCTGCAGGAGCTCCTGCCCTGCCCTCCTTCAGTGATGGATTGTGACCTGGCAGTACTAGAAAATAAATTCTTTCCTCCATGAAGTCTTGATTATGGCATTTTCCCAGCAACAGAACAAAGTTAGAAAAAGTTCACATTTCTAAAACAGACTTTTAAAGGTCTCTACCAAATGGATCTTAGCAAACGGCTTCCTTTGTCAGCCTGCCTTCCTTTCCCCTCCTGGCTGTTAAGTTGGTGTTTTAGGGGAGCCATTCGTCCTCCAATTTCATTGTAGGAGGTCCATGTGGGAAAAGGCTCTGCAGGACAGCATCTGCCTCAACTGTGGACAGTCACAGTACTCAGCTCAGGTTGGGAAACCTGGGGACGGTTATTAGCTATAGAGCTTCTGTAGGTATTTTAGCAAAGAGGTATGTCTTAGTCAGGGTTTCTATCCCTGCACAAACATCATGACCAAGAAGCAAGTTGGGGAGGAAAGGGTTTATTCAGCTTACTTCCACATTGCTGTTCATCACAAGGAAGTCAGAACTGGAACTCAAGCAGGTCAGGAAGCGGGAGCTGATGCAGAGGCCATGGAGAAATGTTCCTTACTGGCTTGTTTCCCCTGGCTTGTTCAGCCTGCTCTCTTATAGAACTCAAGACTTCCAGCCCAGAGATGGCACCACCCACAAGGGGCCCTACCCCCTTGATCACTAATTGAGAAAATGCCCCGCAGTGGGATCTCATGGAGGCACTTCCCCAACTGAAGCTCCCTTCTCTGTGATAACTGCAGCCTGTGTCAAGTTGACACACAAAACTAGCCAGTACAAGGTAACTGCTATGTATTGGACAGTAAAACTTTATTTAAAAAAAAAAATCTCCCTGGAAACAGGAGGCAAAGAAGGCATAGAATTAGGAAATGGACAAAATTCCCAGACCATACCATTCAAATGACACTGTCATGTCTAGACATGCATTGTTGGATTCTATAACCAAACCCTCTCTTCGAGGTCACACTCTTGGCCCTTTGTGGTGCTGGAGGTTGAACCCAGGGCTTCACACATCCTAGGTAAGCATTCTACTGCTGACCTACACCCAAAGCTCTAAATTAGCCACGACTCAGACACATCCTGTCACTTAGCATATCGAATACCATGTTACAGCCATGCTGGACAACCTTCTGCTCTGAGGATCACACATACTGTTTCTTAAGAAGGTGCGTTCACTATGCTACAACCATTGAACATCTTCTTTCCTGTAGGAAGAATCTCAGCCACACTCTGAAGTCTTTCCTAAGGTCCCTTCAGCTGGAGATGTATGTACACACACAGGCATATGTGTACACACATGCACACATGTATGGAAGTATGTGGAGTGAGAGCCATGGAACTGGGAGGAGTATGCCTGGGGCAAGAATGGGTTTAAGGTACAAACCTGGAAATCTAGTCCTAAGACTGGCAGGAGCAGGATCTCCACCCCCACACCAGGCTCGCATGTTCTGGTACACACAGCCCTGTGCCCCCACCTTTGCCACATAACCTGGTAGCCAGGTTAAACTTCTTTTCCTCCTAAGGTCATGTCCAGCAGCATCTGGAATTCCTTATGCAAATGAGGCATCCCCAGTGCTCTGGCCCAAGCCAATGATGTACACTTACCCCAACAGCAATAGCCCTTACTCACCCTAAAGGTTTACATAGCCTTTGCTTTCTCCATTAAAATACCATCTCCCTGGAGCTGTCTCCTGAGAGTGTTCCGGCTCTGCTCACTGCTCACTGAGGTCTCCCAACACCTACTTGTCTATCCTTGCTTCCACTCTCAGGATCCACCAGTCTTGACCTTGGGTACACAGGCAACACACACACACACACACACACACACACACACACACACACGCACATATCCATATCATAATTCATGTGTATATGTGTATATGTCTATTATATTTGTCTTCAGCTATTTTACAGCTCTAGTTTCCTTCTTTAAATGATATACATTCTCTGGCAACTTTATGCATGCTCTGACTGCTCTCGCTTGACTTCTCCTTTCCTCCTCTCACCCCATCAGACTTCTTCCTGCCAGCTCCAGGTTTTCATGTCAGCATTTACGTGTCTCTCTTACTTTATTTACTTAGATCTTTGCTACCTGCAGGTTTCCTCATTTATCAACCTAGTTATGTCATTAAAATATTGCCAGTCGCCAGGCAGTGGTAGAGTACACCTTTAATCCCAGCACTTGGGAGGCAGAGGCAGGCAGATTTCTGAGTTTGAGGCCAGCCTGGTCTACAGAGTGAGTTCCAGGACAGCCAGGACTACGCAGGGAAACCCTGTCTCAAAAAACCAAAACCAACCAACCAACCAACCAATCAAACATGTTGCCAGTTATTGGTAATTACCTTTTAATTGAATCCCACACACCTTTATTTTCATGTTTATCAGCAAGAACATCTTCTTTAATTTTACCTGATTTTTTCTTTACCTGGGTAAGATGGCAAAGAGAAAATTTAGAGTTTAACTGATTAATTATAAACTATCCATATAAAGCAAGAACCCTTTAGAAATGTGAGAAGGTAGAGTTAACAAATCTTGTTCTGTGCTCTCAGTTCTGCTGCTTCCTCTAACTGCAATGCCCCCTCCTCCGCAGGCGTCTGCTCACACTCACATGCCCTGATCATGACAGACACATGCAATTAAAAATAATAAGTATTTCAAAAGGTTTTTGTTAAAATTCTATTTCTTTTTTATGTTTAAAGATGTATTTACTTATTGTTATATGTAAGTAAAACAACCCCTTTTGTCTTCAAGCTCCCCTTTTATAGCATTACAGTTTCCTTCTTTTCACTGAGTTACAATGCAAGAATTTAGGGAACACATTTTTAGTTGATATGAAAACAAAATTAAGAGGGGAAGTGGTGCTCGTTAAAGTGTATAAAAGCTTCAGCCACACACCTGTATTTTCAGAATCTTGCTCTTGAAGGTGTTTAACACAACAATGACATTACCTACATTGGTCTCAGAGTCTGCTCCTTCATGCCTAGACCAGAAGAATACAAATGTCCATAGTTTATTCAAGAATACACTATAATTTTGATTATATAAACAATTCCTTTACAACAAAATTGCTTGTGTTATACGTTCAATTTATATACGCCAAACTATTAAAATTAGATATTTAATTAAGGTTCTATTAATATAAATTAAGATTATCTGTCAACAGCTTCAATGTCCCAGGGCAAACCAAGGAAGGCAGCCGGATGTATGTGTGTGTGTGTGTAATGTGTGATTGGGGTTGGTGTTAACAGCAGCTGACTGCAGATAGCAACTGGTAGGGGGATGGAGGCTGCTGCCTATGGCAGCTGGTGAGGAGAGAAAAGAAAGAGGGGAATCTCTCTCTCTCTCTCTCTCTCTCTCTCTCTCTCTCTCTTTCTCTCTCTCTCTCTCTCTCTCTCTCTCTCTCTCTCTCTCTCTCTCTCTGTCTCTCTCTTTCTCTCTCTCTCTGTGGATGAAGCAAAGCAGACTCCAACAATTTTATTTTTCTTCTTAGCATTTTCATGCCACCTAAGATAGTTTTCGATGTAAGAAGAGAATGCCCTCCTAGCCACCAGTTACATAGCCTCTCAAACAGATTAAATCACTGCACAAAAGGAAATTAGGACAGGATTATTGGCTATGTATTCTTCTTTTGAAACTCATACCTAACTAAACATTTTCCCATCTATCTTTCTTTTCACAGGTTCAATCTAACCCTAAAGCAGTAATTCTTTTGTCATTGATTAGCAAAGTTTAAGTAAGCCAAGTCTATAGTAGCAAGTTTCTTCTATGCTTAGCTGACAACAATTTCTATTTACCAAGCAAGAGGTCATCACCTATCTTACGACTTATTTCTAAAGTCTTGACTAGTTAAACTGACTAAAAATCTCTTCTCTGCTCTTACATTCATATTGGAATTTCACTCTTTACTCATAATCTTCCTCCTTGCTCCTGTAATCACGTGCTTACGGTGCACGAGAGCTCACTCTACTCGTTTTTCTAGCTCATGCAGCTCTTGCCAGTCTATGTGGAAGGGGCACACTCTTGATTTTAACTTTAAACTTTCCTTCCATATACTACTGTAACTTCCCAAACTTATTTAAATCAAATTAACTTCATAAAATTGCTTAAAGCAAATCAGGAATTCCATAAAATCACTAATTGGTCTAAACAGCATTATTTCAAGCATGTTCATCTTCATATTGGTCTGCAATAAATTTGTCCAACAGAGTGGGCTATCACCCAAGAAGTGATCATACCAGGAGTCCCTCATTGTCTACAGCCTGGTGGAAATGTGGTATATGAGAATCCAGCAGATACCGCAGGAATCTAAAAACATTTTTACCATAAAATTAAGTTATTTCTTTGATAGTTCCATATATATACATATGAAGGAGCTCGAGAAAGGACCCAAGGTGCTGAAGAGTTTGCAGCCCCTTAGCACAAACAACAGTATTAACTATATTAACTAACTAGTACTCTCAGAGCTCCCAGGGACTAAAATTCCAACCAAAGAGTACACATGGGGGGACTCATGGCTCCAGCAACATAAGTATAGCAGAGGATGGCCAAGTTGGTCATCAATGGGAGGTGAAGACCTTGGTCCTGTGAAGGCTCTATGCCCCAGTGTAGGGGAATGCCAGGGCCAGGAAGTAAGAGAGGGTGGGTTGGTGAGCAGGGGGAGGGGGGAGGGAACAGGGGATTGTTTTAGTTTTTTTGTTTTTTCTTCTTTTCTTTTCTTTTTCTTTTTTTTCTTTTGGAGGAGAACCTGGGAAAGAAGATATTGTAAATAAAGAAAACATCTAATTAAAAAAAAAAAGAGTTTCTAGCCTTATGCCTCTTCTAGCTCATCAGTTTCGTGTTTGACGACTGCAGAGAGAATCTCTTATAAGCATCAATAAAAAGCCTATGGTCACTGAACTGAGTCAGGAAATAGGAGGTGGGACATCAAGCAGGGATAGAGAGAATTCTAGGGAATAGTTAGAGGTGTAGGGGATCCACCAGACCACTGAGGAGATGGATGTAAACCAGCAGGTAGCTCAACTCAGGAAAGAATAAAAGGAGGTTCACTCCAGGAACTCTCAGGAGAAGATGAAACAAGCCACATAGCTGAACGCAGGCTGGAATAAAAGGGATAATAAGTTAAGTGTAAGTCAGGGAACATGTCGAGCTGAAGCTTATGGTCTGGCAATTATTAATTAGTAGTTAGTCTCAGAGTCACTATTGTTAGAAACTAGGTGGCTGGGAGGAGAACATGGGTTTCCTATATTTTACAGAGGATGAGGAATGGGTTCTCAGCTTCTACTCCAGCAGCTGTGCCTACCACTAGCTGCTATACCTCTCACCACGACGCACTTCTATCCCTTTGGAACTATAATCCTAAATAAACTTTCTTCCATAAGTCTCTTTTGGTCACAGTGTTTCATCACAGCAACAGAAAGATAATGAACACACTGAACTGCTCTGGAGACGCATGTCACAGCCCCTTCTCCCTGTCTTCTGGTTTAAGTATTCTTTCTGACTTCTCTTCGGCTATGTTACCTGAGCCTTGGAAGAGATAGCATAAATGTGTTACTAGACTTTCTTTTTATTTTTCTCTTCTTCTTCCTTCTTCCCTTCCTTCTTTTCCCTCTTCTCCTTCTCCTTCTTCTTCATGGTGGTGGTGGCTCTTCCCTAGACTCTCTTGCAGCTATGGTTCTGCACGATTTTGCTAGACTCTTTTGCAGCTATGGTTCTGCACTATTCTGCTAGATTATGCTGAACAGATAGATACATTTTCAAGGGGCCTAGAACTTGAAGGGGAAAATGTGCTGATGTTTTCCTAGTTTCTATCAATAAGCACAGCTACTGAGACATGAGGTTTTACAGAAATCTTATGGTTCAGCTGCTTAGCTTTCTGGGCTGAGAAATCCAACTGTGTATATCATGGTAGTGGCTGCTTCTTACTTTCTTATTTTGGAATCATGAAAAGGTAGTAGTTCTATTTCTGTAAGGTTTTTAGTTTTGTTCTATGTGTTATTCCTGGGTGACACCTCTTCAAGCTTTTTGAAGCAGAGTCTGAATTTGGAAGGACTGGTTGACTAATATCTTGAGTAGGCCTCATAGTAGGTCAGACATAAAGACTGAGTATACCAGATAGATCTAGATGTTGGGATTGTGAGACCCTCTTCCTGGTCTCCCCTCTACCCCGTCCCCTTCCCTTTTGCCTCTGAGAGGGTTGTGCTTACTTCTTAGTATACCAAATAAAGGATTTTTCAATGTTATACTGCAGGCAGTTGGAGGAGGTAGCAGATTATAGGAACCCATCCTTCCTATGGTCGTCTATGCACTTGTTTTTATTTATTTTCTGCCACAGTTGTGTGTCAATATCTCACTATTGTGCATGGATAGTAGCTAAAATCCTACTGAATAGATAAGTCCTGAATAGCCACTTTTCTGTTATCCTGTACACAACCAGATCTAATAGTTTTTAAGAAAAATAGTTTTAATTACCATTTTGATAATCTGATATGTAACACTAAACAAGTATTTGCTTATAAAGCTTCCAAAGTGGTTTGGATCACTCACCCAATTATTTCATAAATATCTTCTGATTTTCCTTCACGTAATTTTAGTATCCATGCACCTGGGTTTGCTTTTAATTGAAAATATCCCTTTGAAGATGAAAGGGGGAAACTATTAATTTACATGAGTAAAAATATCCGATTATTCATTAAACATTAGAAATGAATTAGCTAAGAAAATATTTGCAAGGGATGGAAGAAAATTCTATAAATGAATTCTAAGGAAGATGATTTTACAAAAAGCTATAAAAACATATTCGAGAAGTGTGGCTTTTCCATGTTCTGAGACAGGCCTTCATCATGCCTGACTCAATTCTTCCAATTTTTAAATATTTAAGGATTCAGATATTTCTAAATCTTTAAATTCAAAAAATATCTGAATCTTTAAATACTTAAAGATTCAACATTAAGGACTGGAGAGATGTCCAGTGGTTAGTAACAGTTGCAGTAGCCTGCAGTCTGAGTTCCAGCATGTAGCTGGGCCGCTCACAACCACCTAGACTTCCCCTCCAGGGGTTGTCATCTTCTCTATAGTACCTATGTATACACGGCAGACATTTATATAGACACATCATAGAGATGAAAGTAGAACAAGTCTTAAAAGTAGAGAGGAGTTTATCTTCACTAACAGGAAAACTTAAGAAATTTTCCCCCAAAGTTAAATAGCATTAAGTCAATATTTAGAATACTTACAAGATTGGCCATCACTACTGTGTCAACTACAACAGGATTGCTTCTAGTGCCCAGTGTGAACTGCAGACCCCGAGGGGGTTGTTCTGTGGTCATGTCGAAGCAATGTCCTTCAATTAGCAGATACTCTAGTTCATACTCTGCTGTAACACTTGTCTCAGTCTGGGGGAAACATATTATGGGTTGGGTATTATAAATCCTATAAATTTTGTAATGAACAAAAGAGATGATTCTTAAGTAAAAAGTATTCTTTGGTTTCAAGCATTTTTTTAACACATGAGTGAACTGATATAACCACTAATTTTTTTCAAGACAAAAAGGTCATGACTAATTTTTTTCATTCCCACACTAGGCCTTTCCTAGTTTTGTGATGTCTGCACCAACAACAGCAAGTAGGGAGGCAGTGAGTCTGGAAAGATGACCCGTAACTAGCAGTATTCAAAGCTCTCTGCAAGGCAGGTGTATGTGGGGTAGTTATAAAAAGTTTCAGCTTGCAATTTTTCTGTAGCATTCATTTCAAATTGGGAACGTAAGCCAAGTTATCACCTATTGGCTTTCTTGTAATTAAAAAAAAATCAATGCTCATTATTTAATTACAAGTAAATGTCATGTATTCAAAAATTAACCTTTCCATAGCAGAACAAAGCAGAAAACAAGAGAAAGCACCTACAGACCAAACATTCATTTAAACATGAACACATCTGAATATTTTATGGGTTTTTCCAAGCAAATATGCATAGCTTATGTTTTTATTAAACATGGTCTTCTTAGAATCAATGTCTCTATGAGTGTTTTAAGACCAGGTGTTATTGAATAAGCTATACTTCTTCCTCTCCCTCTCTCTCTCTTATTGAATAGACTATGGTCCTCTCTCACTGAATAGGCTATGGTATTCTATTGGCTTTAAATTGTCTTTCTTTTCTGACTCTCAGATGCCACGCAGACTTTGCGTGACAGCAGTATTTGAGGCAAAAGCTTCAAGGAAGCCAGTCTCCTGCCCCTGCATTGTCTCCTGGCACCCCTAACTCAGAGGTAGCCCAAATATGTCCTTGCAAATTGGCATGCTAGGTGCCCACCAAGATATGATTTACTAACAGCGAGACAAAATTGAACATTGCTCTCTGACCTTTACCAATGTTCCAAACCCTGGCCTAGAATTTTGTAAAGAATGTTACCCATCCAGACTAATTGCCTCTGGCATTGTTAGGGAAATAAGGAAGGGAATAGGGCATTGAAGCTTACAGAATGGGAGACTTATCCCAGGGCAAGGTCAAGTAGAATCCTCATTCTCAGTCAAGTACTGCAGCTGAACCACTCCTAGGAATTAGCAAGAGACAGGTCTCTACTTGCCCAAAAGATTAGCATAGTGGACATTTTATCTAGGATGGGCGGGACCTTGAACAGAGAGAGAGAGAGAGAGAGAGAGAGAGAGAGAGAGAGGGAGAGAGAGAGAGAGCAAGCATGCAGGAGTCAGCATTGGACATTCTATATTCAGCATTTGAGATTTGAGCCTCTACCCTCCTTGCTGGTGCACCCGCAGCCCCCCAGGACTCCGGCCAGGCCCATGTGGCCTGAGCGTGCTCGGAGCCCAGGGGTGCTGCATCAGTCCAGAGGAGATGGCTGCTGTTTTAGACCCAGTGTATTTTAGATGGCCTCAGATGTACCTCAACAGCTGAGCTGCCAGATTTTTCATTCCTCTTTTGCAATGACTGTAAAAGCCTCGTGCCATTTTTGAGAAATACATTCAGATAGCACATTTCTTTGTGTCGACTCTATTTATTACCTGCCGAATCCCTTGCACATCTGGCCAGAACTCTCATCACCCCGCGGAATAAGGGGTCCCCGCAGAAACCCGGTCCATGGCACTTAGGTAGCTGGGACAATTAGGTACATACCATTGTGTCTGCCATTCATAATGTACTTTTTAAAGGCTTGAACATTTCAATACCTTGTAAATTTTCTTCTTTGTAAATATCATATTTTAGAGATAAACCCTTTTCTCTTCCTCACATGTATAGCATGATCAAATATGAATATAAACAAAATGATACTTGATCTTTACAGTTGGAAATTTTGCTAAGCAAAATAAAAAGAGTAGATGATGTTAATGTTTGGAATATTTTACAATAGGAAGATTTCAATGCTACTGCAATGTGGTAAGAAATATTTTCAGTAACCTTTGGAAATATTCCAAACTGTATAGTTATTTTTATTTTGGTGTAACTATTTCAGAAGTAACTAGAATGCTATGTGATATATAATTGTGTATTTTTTTTTTAAAAAAGAAAACTCTTTGCAGATAGCCTTTACTTAATAAACTTTAAGATTCTGATTTTCTTGTCAATTTTTGCTATTCTAGTGGCAAACTTCATATACGAAGTATATGCAAACCCTTAAGCAACTTTTTTAAAATGGTAGAAATGCAAAGGGAAGACCTTAGTTAAAAGAAGATGTTATTTTTGTTCTTACAGGCACTACAATTTTATGGTAACTGTTCTTAAGAAAGAAAGAAATGTTTATACACAAGTACTATAGTCGCTTCTGAATCTCTTGCTATGTAGCCAAGGTTGGCTGGGAGCTCAAAACAATCCTCCTGACACAGTCCTCAAAATGCTGAGATTACAAGTACGTCCAAGTTTAGCTCATGTTCTACATTTCTGCCCTTCACCTAATCTCCTCTGTACACCAGAAAATGGCTCTACACATTATTTGTAAATATTCTGGAATAGTTGCAGATACTTTAAATGTTATATTATATCATGGAAACAGCAGAGTCAGGAAGGGCAGCATCAGTCCTAGATGTCAGACTCTAAGATGTCAGACTCTAAGATGGTAAACTCTAAAGATGGCAAACTCTAAGATTGTAGACTCTAAGATGTCAGACTCTAAGATGTCAGACCCTAAGATATCAGACTCTAAGGATCTTTCTGCTTATTTCCTGCATCTATGATGACTGGGGATCCTGTTTTCTAGATGCAGATTCACAGCTATTGCTCATTCAAATATTTTGAAAAGATTATGAGCTGTGCTACTCCCTATTGAAGTGTTTAGTTACCTGCACTCGGTGTCTAAGAATGACAAGACTGTCCATGTCAGGCAGCACTTTATCCCTCAGCTAGTAATTTCTCCACTGCAAACTTTTCACAGTTTTGGTTTGGATCTTTGAAGTTATATTAGTAATACACATTGTTCATTCTGTTTATGAGACTCCAATAGACCCCTTTAAGAGATTTCACTGACCATGAAGACAAAAGGGATTTTCCTTTTCCAAATTTCTTTTCTAAGCCTTTCTTCACATATATCTTTTTAGTCTTTATTAATGGTTGGTTTCTTTTATTCTTTGCTAATGGTTGATTTCTTATGATGAACACAGCACAGTTTTAGCCTTCTTCCTTTTGCAGAGAAATTCATGATGCAGGCACCAGGGACCAGAGGGAAATCCCACAAATCTATGTGAGTGGATCAATAGAAATTTTACTAGAAGGAAAAGTGGTTAGGCAAAAGTACACACAAGGACAGCATGAATCAAATTTCTCCAGGTAAACACTTACACCTTCTTACTGCAGTGCAGGTATGTGGGCATGCCTTTCTCCATGATGAAGATAACAAACACAGAAGCTAGGAATAGTTTTTGAAGGAAGACAATAAGGACTATTTTCTCCAAAATTTTAGTCAATTTCTTTTAGAGTACTGTATATTTGTTAGTTTGTTCCTGAAAACTTTCTTACTTCAATTATTTGGAAAGATCCAGTATATTTTAACATATTATTCCATAAGTTAGAACAACAACAGCTTAATCCAAAGACAGTATCAGAATGACATACTTCAAGTCAGATACCTGAAAGGCCAACAAGAGATAAGGAAGGAAAGCACTGGAGAAGAGGGAAGAAAAGAAGGAAATGGCCCAAGAGGCAAAAGCTGCACAGCAGCTGTATCAGTGGAGGGAAGGGCAGAGACCAAAGCCAGGAAGACAGACTCAAACACATGATCAACACAGGACTCATCACTAAGCAGAGCTGTATTTCAACTAGTTATGACTCTTGGGGTCTGCATCCTATAGGTCTGAATCTCTTTTCTTGACACTCAGTCAAAATCGTGGTAGGAAGTCAATTAAAAAGATCCCTGCTCCAACAATTTGTTTCTTGCAAGAATCATACTAGTACTGGGAAGGATCAACACAATCTTGTGGTGAAAGGATGAAATAAGACCTTTCAAACAAATAAAATATTCAGAAACACACACACACACACACACACACACACACACACACACACTCCAAAGAATTAAAGAAGACTACTTCATGATGATTAGGGAACAACACATCACAAGAATACTACAATTCTTACAAAGTATGAGCTGAGCCTTTGTGCACCCAATTTAATGAACAAGCATTAAAAACTAGAATTAATTATATAATTATATTAATATTAATATATTAATATTATTATAGTATATTAATATTATAGCATATTATATTAATTATATAATATATTATATTAATTAATAAATATATTAATTAATAATATCACATAGCACTCTAGTGTTTAATCAGTCTTGACCCAGACTGATCTCCACACAGTGATCTCCACACTTCAACATCACATTCAGGCAACAGACAAGTCATGCAGATGAAAAAAGGGCAAACGTCAGCACTGAGCGAAGTGCTATCAGGTGGTCTACAGACACTGTGGGACATTCCACTCAGAAGCATTCTGTTCAGAAGCCCATAAAATATTCTTTGAAACATCACATTTAGGACATAACATAAGTCTTAACAAATACAAGTAAATTGACATAATTTCTTATGCTAAACCTGATAACAATGCAGTGAAACTACACATCAACAGGATAAAACTGTAGAAAATACACAGACCCAAGGAGACTGAGAAGCCTACTGTTGAATAGGTGGTCACCAAAGAACTCATGAGAGGAATTAAAAATTCTTACAACTGAATGAAAATGAACTTAGGTGACACAGTGAAAACAGTTTAATGAGGGAAGAAAGCTCATAACAATACATGCCTATAATTAAAAAAAATCAGTTAAATAATGAGAAATCTTAAACCTTAGGAGTCTTAAGAAAACAAAAAATAAGACAACCCTAGTCAGTAGGTGGGAAGAAACAAAATCCAAATCAAGTAAGAACTGAATGAATTTGAGATGGAAAGAATAACAGAATAAATGAAACAGCTCATTCTTGAAATGGAAGAGGATTGAGAAACCACTAGTGTAACCAACCAAAAGAGAGAAAGACACAAATTAGAAATGGAAAAAAAAAAGATTTACAACAGATAACAATGCTATCCAGAGCATCGCGTGAACAGCTGAGCTAATCTGGAAAATCCAGACTTGATACATGTATAGCCACATATGATCTGCTAAAGTTAAGTATAAGCAACCCACAGAGCTGTATACTAAGCAAGGAGATTTAAAGTCTCCCAGCTAGAAATTCCAAACCTAGATGTTATGAGTTCCACCAGTCCTTTGAAGAAGAACACTGACATTTCTCAAACTAGTCCATAAGACAGGGAAGGGGAGGATGGTTACTAGTCAGTTTATGAAACCAGGATTACACTGATATCAAAAGTGGAGATGTCCACAGCAGAGAAGAAAATGGCAGGCCAATCCCTGATGAACACGGTTTAAGAATTCTTGCCAGTTGAATTCAGCAACACATGGGAAATACTGTTCACAATCACACGATCTGATCTCAATAGGCACAGAAAGGAGCTTTGATAAGCCCACCATTCCTTCACAATAAAAACCCTGAAGAAAGTCAGAAGAGGAAGAACACATCTCAACATATTACGTTCTAGAGAAAACAAATCTAACATTCTATTAGCTGGGGAAACCTCAAACAATCCACTAAAATCAGGAAGAAAATAAGGGTCTCCACTCAACTTCTAATTCAGTACTTCTCACTGAAGTCTTAGCTGAGCAAGAGAAAGGAATAAATGGTCTACATACAGGAAGAGAGGGAGCCAACTACCTTTATTGTGGACAACACCATCCTCTCTATATAAGAACTTACAGCATACTCAGAAAGCCCTTAGACCTCACAAATACTTTCAGAAAAATAGTTGAATATAAAAATAAACAGAAAAGTTCAGCAGATATTCATATGCACCAATAATAATCCTGTTAGGAAAGAAATCAGGGAAAGAGTCCCAATTGTAATAGTTTAAAAATGCCCAGCAGTTGCACATAAGCAAGTAAATGATTTTATAAGTGCATATTTAAAACTCAAAATGATTTTATATTTCTGTTTCTGTCCATGTATGAGTAGGTGCCCATGGAGGACCCATACAGTGGAAGGAGAGAACTGGCTCTCACAAGCTGCCCTCTGTGGTATATGTGCTCACACACATACACAAAACACTCACAATGTAAGACTGAAAGAACAACAAACAAGCCCACCCATCCATCTCACTATCATGCAGATTTGCCTTCCTCTTTAGTAAATACTACAGTTATGTATATATCAATTGTTTAAAAATGAAGTAATGATTCATTAGTAGTAAATGCTGGATTTGTATATCTGTTTTATAGTGCATGGTTCTAGGCTCATGTAAAATTTCCTTAGGAGTAAGTGGGTCATGAGTGGAAAAGTTTAAGAAGCTCTGGCAATGAGAACCCAGAATTAACCCAACATGGCTTTTGATCTGCTTTTGACAAAGACAGTGGTCTCTTCAACAAATGGTAACAAGAGGATTAGGTCTCTTCATGCAGAAGTTAAAACCAGAGTTCTATTTCTCACTCTGCACAAAAACAAATTCAAAAGGAACAAAGTCCTTACTATATGAGTCAGTACTCTGAAGTGGATATAAAAGTATGAAGAGACGGTATCAGCAAAAAAGGAACTGCAGATAAAGACTCTACAGCCGAGGGATTCAACTGAAGATCTGACAAATGCATGATCAGCAAAGGAAGCAACAGAGTCAAAGACAAAACCTTTGCTCACTATAGACTTTACAGAGGGTTAAGGTCTAGAATAAAGAATTGGACAAAACCCTAAATACTCAAACATGAAACAATCTGATCGGTAAATGGGATGATGAAATAAGTATGCAGTACTTGAGTGATCAGTACACATGGCCAGTAAACATTAAAGAGGTTCAGCATCCTAGCCATTGGAAAATACACATAAAAACTATGACGGTCTATCTTTACCCCAGTCAAATGCTTTCCGTATGGAAAACAGACAAGGGATGCTGGTGAGAAGCTGGGGCAGCTGTATTTAGGCACTGTGGTGGAAATCCAGCTGTGGAGCTACTCTGGAAATCAGTCGGAAGAGCCCTCAAAATGCTAGAAACAGAGTGCCCATGTGACTCAGCCTCTGAGAAAGACTGAAGACAAAATCACAGGCATACTTGTACATCTGCATTTACTGCAGTGCTGCTCTCAATGAGCATTTACTTTGAGCCAAGTGACAAGTCAGTCTGTGCATTCACCAACAGAGGACACCACAGGGAGAGCTGTGAGCAGGAATGGCATTGTGTCATCAGAATGTAAATGGACGGCACCGAAGGCCTCATGCTAAATGAAATAAACCAGGTTCACAAAGAGATGCTTTTTCTCATTTGTGGTTTCTACATTTCTATACATGCATAACATTATTATACATATAATATATGTACATGCACACATGGCTTCAAACTAGAAATAAGACTGGAGAAAGGGAGGCCCTGGAGGCTAGGGCGAGAAGTGGAGTCTCTGGGAGGTACTTATGGCTAGAGCACATGAGAGTCTTCAATGGAAATGTCCTTATGTTATTTTCACTACGGAGAATGAATAGATACCAATAAAAATTTAAAAATTCTCTTCTTAGGAATGGATACAGAAGATGTGGTACATTTACACAATGGAGTACTGCTCAGCTATTAAAAACAATGAATTTATGAAATTCTTGGGGAAATGGATGGATCTGGAGGGTATCATCCTGAGTGAGGTAACCCAAACACAAAAGAACACACATGGTATGTATAATCTGATAAGTGGATATTAGCCCAGAAGATCAGAATATACAAAGTACAATCCACAAACCACAAGAAACTCAAGAAGGAAGACCAAAGTGTGAATACTTCGTTCCTTCTTAAAAGGAGGAACAAAATACCCATGGAAGGAGTTGTAGAGACTAACTATGGAGCAGAGACTGCAGGAAGGACAATCCAGAGACTGCTCCACCTGGGGAACCTTCTCATATTCAATCATCAAATCCAGACACTATTGTGGATGCCAGCAAGTGCTGGCTAATAGGAGCCTGATATAGCTGTCTCCTGAGAGGCTCTGACGGTACCCGACTAATACCGAAGTAGAGGCTCACAGCCATCCACTGAACTGAGTACAGGGTCCCCAGTGAAGGAGTTAGAGAAAGGACCCAAGGAGCTGAAGGGGTTGCAGCCCCTTAGGATGAACAACAATATGAACTAACTAGTACCCTCAGAGCTCCCAGGGACTAAACCACCAACCAAAGAGTACACATGGGGGAACTCATTGCTCCAGCAGCATGTGTATAGCAGAGGATGGCCAAGTTGGTCATCAATGGGAGGTGAGGACCTTGGTTCTGTGAAGGTTCTATGCCCCAGTGTAGGGGAATGCCAGGGTCAGTAAGCAGGAGAGGGTGGGGTGGTGAGCAGGGGCAGGGAGGAGGGAACAGGGGCTTGTTTTTGTTTTTGTTTATTTTAATTTTTTTTGGAGGGGAACCTGGGAAAGGAGATATTGTATGACATGTAAATAAAGAAAACATCTAATTAAAAAAATTCTGCAATTTTCTCCATGGACAGTCAGCACAGGTAAGGTTTCGGTATTTAGATTCCAGAAGTTTCACTGGAATGTTGGGAAGCAGGTGTGCTTAGCCAATAGTCCATCAAAGTTTGTTTCCTGCTTTCTATCTTATGTTTGTTCAGACTGATTTCTCTAGCTATGAGCCATGACCTTCAGAATGTGTTCTGAATGAAACTTCTAGAAGTTAAACTTGCCAAACAAAGCAGGTACTTTAACAGCATCCATCTAATTGTCACATCTCATCTCCAGACTGTGTAGACTGTCTGTCTCAAGACTCCCTGAGATAGTGGCAGATGGCAATAGAAATGGCAAGGCAGGGCACTATGAGCCTGGAGATGGGGAGATCCTGAAATCTGCAGTGAAGCAGAGGGACCTCAAGGAAAAAGCACACTGAGAGCAGGAGCTGAAAGCTGTCTGCATGTGTGCTGCTCACTGACGGCAGCTTCACACACAAGAGGCTGCCCTGCTGTTTTCTTCTCACGTTTCTTCCCACAATAACTTACATCTTTTAAGTTAATGTTATCAATGTCACAGTTGCTGCGTACTGTTTCAACTAGCCATCCTTCTGGGGTGATCATGTTGAGAGTCAGAAGATGTGATTCTGGGATGTCCAGGAACTTTGCCACTGGTCCATGAGAAGGACTATTGTTAGCCCCTGATGTCAGCTCTGGTTCCAGAACAAAACGGTAAAAGCTGTTAATAAAGCACAAAAAATATTGTGACTAAAATTAAAATGAGTATTTATTCCTCAAATATTTAAAAATGGCCAATTGCTTAATACACATAACAATAAAATCTTAAATCAAAAGTTACATATATACCACATATAGCCACAAGAGCTAAGAGATTATTTTATATGAATATATATTATATTATATATTTTATTCTTTAATGAAGATCATTAAAACTTCTTTAAAATCTGAGCTAGAGTACCTGTGCTCATTTCTGCAGCCCTTCACATTTGTTCACAGTCTATATTCTGGCTTTTTTATGAGCTCCTACCATTACAAAGAGGAACAGCAAGAGCCAGAAAATGAGTAAGATTCAAATGGAAACTTTGATACCAGTTTTAAAAGTTCAACTAAAATCAAACAAGTGGGATGGAGTTAAAGGCACCTGCTCAGCAGATGATCAGACATGACTGCACTTTTACTGCATGTTAGCCACACCCTTCAAATACTCAAGGATAGTATGAGCCAGTATCAAGAACATAAAAATCATGCCTACAGTTCACTCTATGGCGCAGCAGGACTGTCAACTCTCAGCTCAGCTACGATGGAGGTGAAATCCTTTGGTGATGTGAGGGTCACTGAAGTACAGCCTTATTACAATGAAATCCAATGTCTAAACATTGTTTTTATTTTGGGCTTGTACCACAGTAAGAGCCAAGATTTTAAACTCTACTAAATATAAAACAAACAAAAAGATTTTATATATTTATGGTCATTTAGGATGTATTATTTTGAAGTATACAGTTAATATGTTTGGAGTTATTTAAAATCTATATTGAGAACAATGTATTTTCACTATTGCTGTAGACGAGCATCTACATAAAACTGTTAAATTGATTGTTGTTTTATATCAAACAACTTTTATAATACTTATTTGTATTGTTATAATATTTTATAACTTTTAAGGAATATGACAAAAAAGATATTGTAGGTATTGAGGGGGGTCTCTGGGAGGAGTGGGGTACAAAAGGGAAACAAGAATGTGATTTAATTCTATTTACTTAAAATATGTTTTTAAATGTTAACAAATTCAGATAAATTGAAATCATGTAACTTTTCTCATCATAATCCAATAAAAGTTTAAAAAAGACATTAATAAAAAGATATGAAGAAAAAACAAAACAAAACGAAAAGAACATAAAAATGATTGTTTCACTTCTCTAATATAGTTTTACAATTGTGTTCAGCTCATATTGTGAAGTCTATATTTTCACTATTCAACTGCTATTTTGACTTTTTAAGAAATATACTGTGAACAAAGAGTAAAAATTAGGTAAGCCCTGCTGCAGCTCTTAAGGCTCACAGAGTGAGAAGAGGGGCTCTGAAGCTCACGCTGTAGTGAGGCCGTGGGAATGAGCGCTGCAGTGCCCTCTAGTGGTTGGCTGAGAAGTACCCCAGTTGCCTGCCACTAAGGGCACCTCTAGAGTACTTCATCTGAGGCCCGACCTGAGCCAGAGAGAGAAAGTCAGCAAGGGATAAACAAGCCTGCTTAACTTCAATTGCAGACATTCTTCAGTTAATCTGGCCACATCTGAGTGGCCTAATCCTGACTCCAGAATTTACGCAGTATGGTGATAAGACTCACATGGAAAGACACAGATGAACCTGTATTCAAAGCAAAGAAAAGAAGGGACGAAAAGACAGAGAGAATGGTATGAGGGAAATGCACAAAACACGCACTCAGCATGCCAACACAGTATAAACATTAAAGAAGAGGTTTTTCTAGAAACGTTGGAAATAGAACATTCTTTAGGATTTCATAAAAATAATTTCAGTGACAAAGAAAATCAAAGGCATTACAGGAAAACCTAGTAAAAGTGCAATGAAAGGAGCTACTGTAGACCAGTGTTATAGGAATCTGAACCTGTTTCTAGCTGTAGGGTGACTCATCCTTGGTATTCACCTTTAATCCCAAACAATGAAAGTAAAGTTAGTTTGTAGAAGGAAGCACCCATGTTTGAAAGTGATGTCTAATTGGATGACAGTCAAAGTGATGATTCAGAGAAAGATTTGACAGAACAGGCTATGCCAACCCTCACGATGAAAGAGAGGAAGGGGTGTTACTTAAGGGAGAGAAGGACAGGAGGAAGACAGGATAATCCCGGAATACTGGAGAGTTCCTGAGAGCACAACAGTAGAGGTGAGAAGGAGAATAGTGCAGCAGAGAGGGAGAAAGAAACAGCTTTACTGAGAGAGCAAGCTAGACACACAGGTGAAGGCAGAACAAGCCAGAGGTTGAGGAGCCAGAGACTAGAGAAGACTGCTAGAGTCAGTTTGAAGAGCAATTCAGAGGCCAAGAGAAAAGCCAGATTGAATAAGTTAGCTGGGAGAGGAGTCTGAACAACAGAACTGCAGCAGCCAGCCAGAGGTCAGAAAGAACTAGGAAGTGGGGGAGCTGAACTGCAGCAGCCAGCCAGAGGTCAGAAAGAACTAGGAAGTGG
>JADRCD010175146.1:4128-18547 GCA_019843815.1 Montemys delectorum | reverse complement strand
GCTGAACTGCAGCAGCCAGCCAGAGGTCAGAAAGAACTAGGAAGTGGAGCGCTGAACTGCAGCAGCCAGCCAGAGGTCAGAAAGAACTAGGAAGGGGGAGTTATTCAGTAGTAAATGTCAGAGGCAGAATCCATTCTAGGTCCACATTAGATTGTGGGGAGGCTAGAAGCTTCCGTGACCAGGCCTAGGCTAGCAGACTCTTATTATAGACCAGCTGGCCTCGAACTCGGAGAAATGTGCCTGCCTCTGATCCCAAGTGCTGTGATTCAAGGTGTGTGCCACCACTGCACAGCAAGGGGGCAATTGAAAAAGACTTACTTATATATTATGTGTATGATGTATTTGTATATTTGTGGACTATATGCACACAGTGTCTGAGGAGGCCAGAACAGGATGTTAATCCCCTGGAACTGCAGCTACAGAGGGCTGTTAGCTGTCATGTAGGTGCTGGGAACCGAACCCCAGTCCCCAGCAAGAAGAGCAACTACTTTTAAATGCTGAGCCATCTCTTTAGCCCCTGAGAATGAATAACCTTAAAACTTTCCAAACGTTATTTACACTTACTGTATGTGCATGTGTGTTTGTGCATGCACCTAGCAGTGCACATGTGGAGAGCAGAGAGCACTGTGGGATCCGCTTCTCCCCTTCTATCGTGTGGGTCCTGAGGGTCAAAGTCTGTATAAGGTTTACTGGCAAGCACCTTTACTAGCTGAGGTACTGCCCCAGTCTCCCTCTCCCACAACTGAATAACTTTAAAGATAGAAGATGAAAATAAAACAAAAAACAAAAAACAAAAAAAGATAAAAGAAAAAGGGTTAAAAACAAGAGGCAGAATACTTGACAAAGCAGGGATGGACGGCAAAGAAGGAAGGATCAGATTAAAACAGGGAGGAGGCATTTGTGTAGAATCCCAGGAGGAATATGGCTTCCTTCCCATACAACATAAGGAGACTCATAAAGACAGGAGCTTCAGCATGGAGCTAAGGATATTCTTATTCACTAGTTTGCTTAGCTCGAGAAAATGAGACAATATTTGCTAAAGAGAAAGATTCAGAACAAACCTGTGAACTGTCTGACTGATGTATGCACAGGATAAGATTATGCTGAGCTAGCTGATTAAAGCGTGGTGCCTACTGTATGCGCTCAACAACAGCTAGCAATACAGTTACTCCTACAAGTCATGCTCTTCCACAATATTCAACATTAGTGACTTTTTATTTTAAATATTTTATTTTAATTGTATGCACACACACAAACACACACACACACACCCCACACACTCAAGCATGCCTATGCACATGAATTTAGTACTCACAGAAGTCAGAAGAGAACATCAGATTCCCTGGAGCTAGATTAACAGGCTAAACTGCTGAAAATGGTTGCTGGACTTGAGCTCAGATTCTTTGTAAGAGCAGAAAGCTCTCGGAATCACTGAGCTCTCTCTCCAGCCCTCAGTACGTTTCTTCTGCTAAATGCATTCCAAGCTTTACAGAGATATTGTGAAGGGAATGCTAAGGCTTGTGAATAAAATTCTGTATCCATGGGGCAGACCTTTCAACTAGTGACCAACATTTAATAATTTTGATCAGATTTA
Source organism: Montemys delectorum (assembly GCA_019843815.1). Lineage (NCBI taxonomy): Eukaryota > Metazoa > Chordata > Mammalia > Rodentia > Muridae > Montemys > Montemys delectorum. The sequence goes on along the minus strand of JADRCD010175146.1, from coordinate 16,953 downwards.
GAAAAGTATGTGATGAACTTGAAATACAAAAGAGAAATGAACAACCTAAAAAGTAAATGAGCTCTAAAACAGGTGGCACTCAAGGGGCCAATGGATGACCTCAAAATTTCCATTTTTATTTTCTATATATTCCATTTTATTGCCTTCCAATCATTAAAAACTTTTTGTTTAAAATGATGGTTCAAGGTAAAAGTGTATAATATATAAATTACAACATACTTGAAACAATCTAGAGATTAGCTCAAATGCACCTTTTCTGTCAGGCGTATGCACATGTTTAGAGTTCGATAACTGTAACCAAGAGAAACACATCTATTAATAGGCTTAGAAGCCCTTTTAGTCCAACAGGGCACACTCTTTCTGCTCTAGGGTTCAAGAGGCCATCGAGCATTTCTATTAACAGAAGTGACTGCAGTGGCAGCAATTCTGAACCAAAGAGCAGAGAGAGTCCTGTTAGCTAGCATGCTATTCCAAGTCACAGCTTTCACATGTGTCACTCACAGACAGACTCTAAAGTGCTTTCCCAAACAGCGACTGTGGTGATGTGCAAGAGGATGTGCTGCAATGCAGGTCCAGGAAAGTTGTAGGCAATACAGTTAACCTGCAAACCTTTGACTTCACTGTGTTCCCCTGGAAACACCTGTTAATAAATACTCCTATATTAAATTTCTAAAAATGCCTATAAACAAAATTTCATACAACTTCTGCAATAGCTAAGATCTATTTACTGAGCTTGGCTGTTTTGGTTTTGCAGCAATTAAGTGAAGTGACAAACAGAGGTCGTCCACAGCGGATTCTTTCTCCTTCATGCATCTGCAAGTGTTTCAGTCCACTCACCTGTCTAACGGGGCTTCTGAAAGTTTACCCCTGCAGTTCATGAACAGCTTTATCCTGGCGTTTACAATCTTCCCAAGCACCTATTGAAAATGGTTAGATTGATTTTTACATGACACAACAGCTCTCAGCTACTGAGCATATATTATACACCATGTATTGAATCAGCCATTTACATTCATTGCCACATTTAACCCTCGGGCATCCTCCTTGCCCAAGGCCAGAGGGAGTTACAGAAGAGGTCGACATCCAAGCAACTCTAAGTTGCTAGTCTTTTGCTTAAAATAACTTCCTTTCAGAGCTCTTGGATTTCCTGAGCACTGAAGGAAAAGTAATATACTTGCTAGAACCTTGGTTTGCAAACAAAATGGTGGCCTCACAACACTAGCTAGCACACTCTAATCTTTTTAGAATTCCCCCTGTGTCGTAAAAGATGTGGAAAGTTCTAGGCTATACACGGGTGACATAGTTGTTCTTTGTCTTACTTATCATTAAATCAGTAAGAAAATGAATTTTGTTCTCCCTCATCTCTAGACAGGGACAAATCACAGATGAATCAAAAGCTATTAATAAAAATATGGATAAAGGCAGAAACTGAAACGTTCATGTAACACCAAGAACACAAACTTAGTGAGGAATTACCACAGACTGAGTACACACTTAAGAGCTCTAGGGTTTAGTTCCCATCCTGTCACTCATATTTGCTGCCATGGAAACCAGGAGGATGGCTTGTGTCTCCCTCCAATGTTAGATCAGCATTGTACAGTTGAGTCAGTCATTAACTACACAGAATGAGTGACAAGCAAAGCTAGAAACTACAGCCAATATGCAAAATATTATTCTATAAATAATTTAGAAAGTAAAAATAAAATTGCTTAGAAATAAAGCATATTATTTTATCAAAGAAACAAAGTGAAGTGTAATTTCTCTCTCTTATCTCTATAATTTTGTATTTATTATTTAAAAGTTCTATCTTGACATAGGTCTTAAACATAAAATAACATTTTCTTCTGAATAATGATTCTTCATGGCATTAGGGAAGTTGTACATTAAAAATGAAGGGTAATTTGAGTTCTATACTTCCAGAAACTCCCATATGAAGGACTTACAAATGCTATGACAGAACAGTGAAACAGCCATGGAGTTAACTTTGTGCTGTTTATACTCCAAAGCCAAACAACATCAAAGTCTAAGATCATCATCTACATTAATAAATGCACTCGAAAAGTTTTTACAATAAATTCCCCTAAAATAGTTTACCGTCTGAGAAAGCTACAGCATGGAGTTCTGGTAGGATAGGTATACAACAGCATCATTTTACTTGTTAATTAACGTTATCCATTAGAGTGACTTCCTAAACTTTGGTCTATTTCCCAAAGGGAAGCCAACCATCAGAGGGGTTTCTAATTCTCAGAACATTTATTTCTTTACTTAAACAATTTTTGATATTATAACGTAACTGTTATTTCCCTTTTTTCCTTTCTTCAAGCCCATGTACATCCCTCTACACATCTTGTTCTCTTTCAAATTCATGGCTTTATTTCCTTTAAATTTTGTTATACACATAAAAAAATACATAGATACATAACTAGACCCTGCTCAGTCCAAGTGTCGCTTGCATGTATGTGCTTTCAGGGCTGACCATCTGTTCCTGGATAACAACTTGGTCTCCTCTTCCTGTTTCTCCTGCTCTCAGCTTTCCTTAGTTACCTGCAGCTAAGAACATTTCTTGAACCTTCATCTTCCTTCCTTTCCTTTTCTTTCCCTTCCTTCCTTCCTTCCTTCCTTCCTCTCTCCCTCCCTTCTCCTGTCATCTTCCCTCCATCTTTTTGTCTCAGACAGAATATGGCTATGCAGCCCAGCATGGCCATAAACTCACAGTACCTGTGCCTGTTGTTAAGTGTTGGGATACAGACATTAAGTCAAAACACTAGACTCCCCTATATTTTCACCTTAATGAGAGGCTTGGGAATGGTTTCCAGCCTCTCACTATTATTATTTCCAATCACTTGTGGAACTTTGGTGATGTGGCCCTGTTCTCCCCTTTGTGCTAACAGTAATACATGGATGACCTCTGAACTGTGACAGTGATCTTAGGTTACTAGATAGTCTCCAGCAGCTTGCATAACTTATGCTTGGCTGCTAGATTACAGAGTCTTAGTCAGAGTGTACTGCTGTGAGCAGACACCATGACCAAGGCAAGTCTTATAAAGGACAACATGTAATTGGGGCTGGCTTACAGGGTCAGAGGTTGAGTCCATTATCATCAAGGCAGAGCAGGGTAACATCTAGGCAGGCATTGCTCTGGAGGAGCTGAGAGCTCTACATCTTGTTCCAAAGGCAAATGGGAGAAGTCTGGCTGTCACATGGTTAGGAGGAGGGTCTCATTGCCCATCTCTACAGTGACACACTACTCCAACAAGGTCACACTTCCTAATTGTGGCACTCCCTGGGCCAAGCATTTTCAAACCACCACACACAGTAACTTCATCTTCTCCTTTTGGAGATCCTACCTACAGAAGCTGAGTTTCTGCATACAATCTCTGTGTTTCTCCCTCCCTGAGCTTTGCCTGCATGGTCAGCATTACTTACTGCAATTTGAGTTTCACCTACAAAAGTGTACTTCCTCACAGGTCTATTTACCTGGCTTCTGCAAGAGCTCTCTCCTGGGTTTCCTGGTGAGCAGGTAGCTGTCCTGCTACTATGCTTACAGGGCCTCCCTGCATGCTCAGGGATAGAGGGATGTAAAGGGTGGAAGACACAGAATCTCTCTCCTTACCCTGCATGTGATGTGACTAGGATCCCTTCTGTATGGACTCATTTAGCTTGACCTTCCTAGGCCCTGTTTCCAGTCATGCTGATAGGGAGAGCTTGGAATACATCAAAGCACACTTCATGTGCCACAACATAAACTTTGTAGGGAGCAGCAACTCAGCCAAAGCAGCAACTAACCTAGCACTGTTGGCACACTTGTACCCAGTTCTACTGTTATATACTGAAAGACATGTACTTCACACACGTATGTGTGTGTCTAAAATGTCAGATGATGTAAAGAACTGAGAAGAGCACCAATACTTCATTACACTTAAAAACACTTTGAAATTTAAGTTTCAAATGAAAGGTTTCGTCTAATTAATATTATCTTACCAACAGGAACTGTGCCATCTTCTGAGCTTCTCTTGTCAAAGGATCAACAATAGCAAAGACATCAAAGAACGTATCATTCTCTGGGGGATTTATCTTTATAACACTAGAACCAAGAAAGTGAGAGAAACATATTAGGCTAAGTTTATACAAATACATCCAAAATCATGATCTTAGCTATGTACATTCGTTTTTTTTTTTTCTCTTCTCATACTGCATGGTTTATTCTAACTTTTTTTTAATTAGATGTTTTCTTTATTTAGATGTCATACAATATCTCCTTTCCCAGATTCCCCTCTTAAAAAAAAAAAAAAAAAACGAAATAAAATAAAATATTTCCCAGTATCCCCCTTTACTAAACAAACGACATTGCTCACCACCCCACCCTCTCCCACTTCCTGGCCCTGGCATTCCCCTACACTGGGGCATAGAACCTTTACAGGGCCAAGGGCCTCTCTTTCCCTTGATAACCGACTTGGCCATCCCCTGCTATACATATGCTGCTGGAGCCAATAGTCCCACCATGTGTATTCTTTGGTTTGTAGTTTAGTCCCTGGGAGCTCTGAGAGTACTAGGTAGTTCATATTGTTGTTCGTCCTAAGGGGCTGCAAGCCCTTCAGCTCCTTGGGTCCTTTCTCTACAGCTATCTCCTGAGAGGCTCTGACAGTATCTGACTAATACAGGAGTAGAGGCTCACAGCCATCCATTGGACTGAGTACAGGGTCCCCAGTAAAGGAGCTATGTACATTTGTATGAGTTGCTTAGTTAAAAATTCTGATTATTTCATAAAATAAAACTATAGATTTGAAATATGTATGATATGTTGTAAAGTTATAATGAATTTGAGAGAATGAAATATTTTATAAATATGCAATTAAAATACACTTTAAAGAATGAGAATACTACAATAAAAATTCTAATAGTTTTTCATGGGTTGAATTATGTGAAAAATAAAACCAATATATTTCTGTTAGGTAAATATATCTATCTCCTTAGCTCTGAGAGTTAACTACTTAGTACTTTTATCCCATCTGGCATGGTACAAAATCAATCCATAGAAAGACGTGAATGAGAAACAAGCAGATTCAAAGTCATCGTCACTTCTTTGGATCCAGCGTCCTCTTGTTACCTCCTTCCCATCTGCCTCCCATTGATCTAAATCATAAATTAAGGGATGAACTTAATTTAAAGGGAAATGGAAACAAAGACGCCAGTGGAAGATAACCAATCATATGTGTGTTTGTAAAGTATAGACTGTGTAACATAATTACTGCTTTAACTAGCCATAAAAAAGCATTGCTCTGTAGATGAAGGAAGACTTCTGACAGTAGACGAAGGCTGCACGTGAGCAGTGACAGGAAGAGTCCGCTTTGCTACAGAGAGGCTCTTTGCAGTAAGAAAATAGATGCTCAACGATGAAGTAAAATATTTACTTCAAACATAATTACTGAGTGACTCTTCATTTCACTTGAAGCTATGACTTGTATTATAATAAGAGTAGTAGAGTCAACAGATCTTGGATAATTTTATTAGAAATAAGGGTTAGGAGTTAGATGATCTGGTAACATGACTCTGCAATTGTTGCTGCTTAGTTCTCCTGCAGAAATTCTACAAGCTACTACTGTACTGCAGCGCCTGTAGAAACTGGTTGTCCAGTGGCTACAATATGACCTGACTTGTTACGGCTTAGCTACACATCTGTCTCCCACTGCTTTAAGTTTCCCCCAGACAACCCTAATCCTTTCTATAAGGCTGCATTGTTTTAGGCCAAGGCATCATTTAACTATGTGGACTGTATGTGGTGCTATACAGCTATAAGCCCAGCACTTAGAAACTAAGTATTTCATATACCAAGAATAGACAGTACTATCTACAATGACCAGAGATGCTTAAAGTTACTAATAATATTGGACATTAAATAAAAGTCATACTAAGTATAACGTTAAGCTTAATATTCTAAGTGTGCTTCTATTCACTAGGCTGAACAGCTAGATTTGAGTGGTGTTTTATGTGTGTGTGTATGTGTGTACATGTATGTGCTTTATGTGTATGTGTGTTTTTATGTGCATTTGGTGAGTATGTGTATGTGTGTGTGTTTGTGTGTATATGTTAGTCATGTGGTACTAGGGATTAAATTCAGGGCCGCATGCATGAAAGTCAAACACATCCTCTATCACTGAGCTATGTCCTAGATATTTTTTCTCTTTATATTATTTTTACTGAACAGAAAACTTTTATTTTTCACTATGCTATAAAAAATGGAAATAATTCATGGCAAGTGGAAAGAATGCATGAAATGATTCAGTAGAAGAAAAGCGTCAGATATTGTTACAGTGTTACCTGAGATTTTCTTTGAGTAATGTGACCTCATACCGAGATGCAGGCACAGACAATGAAGAGATAAGCGCATCTATTTTCATCACAAGGTCACTCATGCTGTATAAGCAGAGAGCAATGTGTGAGACATCCAGGAAGAGAAAATTTCACATTTCATGTTAAAGTTAACAACTCTAGAGAAGCTCTCTCTGTAACACAGCTATAGCTCCTATCTTACTGAAGTGAATTACATAGGACACATGGTATAATCACATTTCTCTGGAAAAGCAAAACACTCAACACAAGAAGCACCTACAATGGGTAATGATAGCTGAAGCTGTAAAGGTATAAATAAAATACACGAGATCTTTGTACATAGTTTTTACAAAAATGGCTCCCGGGAGAGGAGGGGATAGAGCTAGGTAAATACAAAACAAAGAGAAAGAATGAGCTGAGGGAGGGACATAGTGTCCCCAGTCAGGGATGCTGAGGGAGGTAAGCATTGTCTCCAGTCAGGGATGCCGAGGGAGGGGAGCACTGTCCCCAGTCAGGGATGCTGAGGGAGGTAAGCATTGTCCCCAGTCAGGGATGCTGAGGGAGGGGAGCACTGTCCCCAGTCAGGGATGCTGAGGGAGGGAGCACTGTCCAGGGATGTCGAGGGAGGGGAGCACTGTCCCCAGTCAGGGATGCTGAGGGAGGGAGCACTGTCCCCAGTCAGGGATGCTGAGGGAGGGGAGCACTGTCCCCAGTCAGGGATGCTGACAGAGGGAATGGTTTATTTTCTGCTGTTTAACCACATGTGTTTGATTCATCTTCTCCTAGTCTTTTATTATTACTTTTCTAAATATCAAAACATTTCTAACTTTAAAAGAAAATAGATAACCAGAAACTAGTGGGTCAGGCCTTTAGTTCTAGCACTCAGAAGGCAGAGGCAGGCGGATCTCTAGGACAGCCGGGGCTATACAGAGAAACCCTGTCTAGAAAAACCAAAAAGGAAGGAAGGAAGAAAGGGAGACAGGAAATGAGGGAGGGAGATAAAATATATGTAAATCACAAAGCTTCCAAACCAATTGCTTTAATACATTTAAATACTTACTCTTTTGAGTTCATTTCCATATTTTCTACAATGCCTGCAATTTTCTCTACTGAATTACTAAATGTTATCTTTTCAAGCAAGTGAAAATCTTCTTTGTAGAACTCTTCATTTAAAGGTCCTAAGAACTTAAAATGAAGATAGTGTTATGTTAGGTATTTTCTAGGAGACATGCAGGACACTTTTCTTTTTTCATATTTCTTCCAACACTACCATCAACTGTAGCACCGCGAGCATCTGAGGGAGCTATGCATGCCATGCAGACACTACTGTGTCATGTGTACAGGGTCCTGATGGAGAACGTGGGCTGACACCATCTCATAGAGAAACATTATATTTAACAACAATTGGACCACGGCAAGTAGACTGTTGTCTTTCGATAGATTGCAGCGGATGGTCCCAGGTAGCTCTTCACACCTTTTCTTCTGCTGCTTCTGCAGCGAACATTGTTTCAGTCATGTAAGCACATGTAAGCGACATCAGAGGTCAAGTAGTGTTTCATTATAAACATAAGCCACAGGGTCTTAACGCAGAAACAGGCCCTGCAATACTAAAAGCACTCAGGTAAACATTTTTTTTAACTCTTAAGATCTGATATCAATTTAACTTTAAAAGCAGCTTCAACTTGCTGTTGTTTGCTTGTTTTTATCCCTGAATAGAAAGAAGGCTGGCTATATTTCTGACTAAACACACCAGAAAACTGGCTTGCCTTCACCTGTGTAAGCAAGCACAGCATCAAACAGTAGAGAGAGTCTGATCCTTCAGTAGCTAGCCTTCTACATAAATCTGGATGCATCTCCCAAATTTTTAAGGTATAGGGGATAAGATCTGATAATATTCAATGTGAGAAAGAAATCTTTAAGCAAAATTATCTAAATTAAGCAACAATAGGATAAAATCTGTTATTTAAATCTTGATTGCAGTATTTTTAGAAATGTGATATTTTTGTTTCTTTTGCTTTTTCTTTTTTTGTTCTTTTTAAATTTTTTTCTTTTCTTTTTCTTTTTCTTTTTTTGAAACAGGGTTTCTCTGAGTTGCCTTGGCTGTCCTGGAACTCACTCTGTTGACCAGGCTGCCTTCAAACCTACAATCACCAAGAGTCACCTGCTTCTGCCTCCTGAGTGTTGGGATTAAGGGTGTGCACTACCGCCACCTGGTGAAATGTGATTATTTTAAATTAATGTAGAATTCTATAATTCAAAACATTAAACTTTACCAAACTCTACTAGAATGTTCACCGACACTCTGTAAAAGTTCCTCTGTACAGACTGGTTCCCACATGTTCATCTACTACTGCATAACAAATCAAGTGTACACACGGGCCTACTCCTTCCATGCAGTTCTCAAACATTTCAAGAGAAAACCAAGTTAACATTTACTAAAAAAGTTAGCTTGTCTGGGCATGTCAAATATTTTTACTATCAAGGCCTGTTAACTATCTTCACAACAGAATATGGCAGTAGCCATGCAGCAGGAGGCGCTGCTGCAGTCAGTACTGGGCTTGACAAAGACAACTCACCTCACAGGCACAGTCAGGATGAGTCTACCTCAGAAAGGCAAGGCCCTGAGGGTCTGGTCTCCTGAGGGCCCTTGGGGCTGCAAGCCCTCCTGCCCTTGTTGCTGCCTTGGTCACCTGTTTTTAGCCTTGCATGAATGTTCTTGGGGAGTTTCTAATTCCCCACTCTGTAATGCAATCACAATGCATAACAATAGTGGTGATTTTCCAAAAAGCAATGCCACTCAGATTAATGATTTAACTTAAGATTTCTGAGAAATTAAATTTTTTTTTTCGAACAATGAATTAAATCAGGAACCGAGGGCACAACATAAAAATAAAAACACATTCTTAGTTACCTAGTGAATGGCCTGCTGAGGTCAGAGAGTCAGAACAAAGTGAGCCTGGTTGCTAAGGGCTCCTGAGTTTCACCCACAGGGGGACAGGCTAATGATCAAAGACAGTGTGTGAGTTTCAGGTGCCACTGTTAAGACTGAGCTTCTGCGCCCAATGTAAAATCAGATTTTCCTGCTTTGTTAACCATAAATTTGCTGACAAGGTGTGGTGTGCCTTGAGGACTTAGTGCTGTGCAGCATGTGCACTGAATCGGATTTCTCTTTATCTGTTGTCTCAAGAAAAGTAAAAGATCCCTGGCCTAAGTTCTCTAGTCGACTGTCCATTTTTGTTGCCACAAAACCAATATAAGAATAGGTAGATGGTTAGCTGTGCTAGATGGATAAGAATTGTGTTAAGTTAGAATAACATGATGTCTATTTCCTCTCTTGTGACTGAAAACTGATATCTGCCAAGACAAGAGAAACTGGCAGTTAAAAAATATATATATGACACACACACACACACACACACACACACACACACACACACACAGTGGGAAGAAACCACAGGGGAAACTAAGTAATCAGGTATGGAACTCAGAATAACTTGTTTTTAAAAATATGAAACTTGTAGTCATTATGTGTAATGGAACTCATGATTAAGAAGTGACTGTAATGTGTATAAGTACATGGGAAATTTCATTAAAGAATATAAGGACTAAGAGGAAAGTTAAAGTTGATAAAGCCTTGCTTCATCCACCAAATGTGTGACTTGGTGCCTGCTTTGCATCAGTCACCAACCACATGTCTCCTCCTTGGATTGCTGAACACACTGCTGGAGCTGCCCTCTGACACGGTTATCCCTCATGGAGTCAAACAATCCAGGCAGGTTTCACCAAATGTATACAACTCGTGGGACAACTGAGTCTGAAGCTAGGTCAGTGTGGCTTAGGAAGGGCAAGATAGATATGACAAATACAAGAAGGACTATACAACAGCATATACAAACATAGAAACATGTAATTCTTTAGTATTTTGGCAATAAATCATGTGATCATTAGCTGGGCATGGTGGCACCCTTTTAAACCCAGCACTTGGGAGGCAGGGGCGAGCAGGTACCTGTGAGTTCAAAGCAAACTGCCCTACACACTTCCAGAGGACACAGTGAAACATTGTCTCAAATAAAAATTCAAGAATTTGCAGAAATTATACAACCATTATTACATTCACATTATCAGTCATTTAGAGACAATTAAAACTCTAAATATGTTCCAGTTTCACCATTGGGACAGGTTCTACGCTAAAATGCAGAAGCTGTTTCAAATATTAAACTATCAAAATGCTAACAATCTGTTCCACAGTCGATTATTCTCTTATATAATCACACTCTGAAAAGTTGTGATGCTACATTAGCATTTGCCATGCTGGATATTCTAAAGTACATTTCTACTCAAACTGAACAATAACCAAAATCACATTTCCCGTTAGCAGGTACAAATCAAACACTCTGACTTGCTTCAGTTTCCGTATTCAGCTGCCCCAGCACATGCATCCCGGTGACAGCTAAGTTCTGTCCCTGGTTCACCCGTAACAACTCACTCTGCCTAGGGGACAGTATAGGGAGCCAGAGATGATCATATACTTGACAACTATTTCTTAAGAAGCTGTATATCTTTCCATAACATGGAAGTGAGGTCATCCCTGGACTGCTGCACTTGCTCACTATCAAATTTGATCAATACTTACTTTAATAATTAGTAATGTTTTCAATCAATTTGTAAAATAGCACTATTTAGAGATGGTTATGATTCTTAAAAAAAAAAAAAAAGAAAGAAAAAAAGGCTTAGGACAACGGAGGGATGGGGATACCACCCAGCCATAAAACTTTTAATTCACAGTTTGTCCTGCCTACAAGATGCGCAAGGGCAAAGATGGAGCAGAGATGCAGGGCATGGCTAACCAACGACTGGTTCAACTCGAGGCCTATGTTATGAGAGAGACCGCACCTCTGTTAATGACACTATTAATGAAAACAGGAGCCCAGCATAAGTGTCATCCCAGAGAAAGCTTCACCCGGCAGCTGATGGAAACTGATACAGAAACCCAGTGTGGACCCAGACATCGAGCAGAGACCCGGTGTGCACCCAGACATCGAGCAGAGACCCGGTATGGATCCAGACATCGAGCAGAGACCCAGTGTGCACCCAGACATCGAGCAGAGACCCGGTGTGCACCCAGACATTGAGCAGAGACCCGGTGTACACCCAGACATCGAGTAGAGTTTGTCTGCTGCCTGCCTTTGGGACCCTTTCCCCCAACTGGGCTCACTCTGGGCTCACTGGAGCAGATGTGCCCATTCCTACTACAATTTGGTATGCCAAGGCAGGTTGACTTCCATGGGAAGCCTCCCCTTCTCTAAGGAGAAAAAGAAGTGGGATAGAGGGAGGGCCGAGAGGAGGAAGGGAGGGGAGGCTCCAATGAGGATGTAAAGTAAACAAATAAATTAATTAATGAAAGGAAAGGCTATCTTATTTTTATGTGTGACTATATATGATGTGGGTCAGAAGTACCCACGGAGGCCAGAAGCCGGCACTGGATCCCCTGACTTGTAGTTACAAACAGTTGTGAATCACCCAGTGTGGGTCTAGGAACCAAAGTACACCTTTGCAAGAGCGGAAATCTCTCTTAACTGCTGGGCCATCTCTCCAGCTCCAGCGAGGATGATTTTAACAGAGGTGAACAGAGGTCATAAAAATGTAGAAAAATTTAGAGTGCATTTGAAGTTTCAAGATAATTTGATGATTTGCTATATGATAGGTTAAAGCAGATATCTGTCAAACATATTAGTTTATTTAATAAACTTATTGATCAGATTCTAATTTTTATACTGAAATAACTGGTAAAAAATAAATCCAGACTACCATCTTCAAAAATAGTATGTGTCATTTACTTATTCTGTATCTGTTTATAGACTGATCAGAAATATCTGCAGCACATCACAAGAAAAGCAGCATGAGACATACTGCCTAAACAAGGCAGCCGACCAGGGCGTTTCCTGCAAAGCTTGACAGCCTGCGCACAATCAACGCTGACGACACTCATGATGGAGGGCAGAGTTAACTCTGACCCTCACATGGATGACACAATATACAAATGAACATCAAACTATAATGTCATACAAATTACAGAGGAAGTTATAGTCACACCTTTAAGAGAAACAGATAAAATAATGAGCTATAATAGTATATCTTCATTAACACAATGAGAATTTGTGCTTTTCATAGTCATAAAGGACTGTAGCATGTAGAGACATGACTACATAAACATACTTCAGAATTTACAAAACTAGTGTCATGTGATATAAAAATTGCAGGAGAAAGGCACAGGAGAAAAAGACATAAAAATATGCTTTGTACACCATCTCAGCTATAAAGGTATATTATCACAATAAAACATGTTGCCGGGCAAGATAGAGTTGAATGCGTGGAGAGCAGCCTGCTTTCTGTAACAGATAGCATGAAGGTGTTGCCATAGCCACAGCTGGGCGCAGAGTGGGCTCTACAGATGGCATGAAGGTGTTGCCACAGCTGGGCGCACAGTGGGCTCTG
>JADRCD010175140.1:0-26671 GCA_019843815.1 Montemys delectorum | reverse complement strand
CCAGCACCTGACTAAGCCTGTGCCCAGGATACTCTGAGTTTGCCATCCCTTCCATCGGCTGCCTAGACAGGGTCTCCCAGAGCAGGGAACTGAGGTCCCCTGACTCCTCCCAGCTGTAAGCTCTCAAGGGTAAGTCTTGGAGAGTGAGCCCAGAAAGGCTCCTGCAGGGAGGAGGGACCTCTGAGAGGACAATCCTGCAAACTGGGTATAAAGACCCATGTCTTTCAAACCATGAGATTTTCTACAGTGGGCCAGACTCCTTCCTTGGAGTTCAGAATTCATGTGTGGGCTCACATGCATGAACTACAAATATAAGACCAGTTTTTGCTCATCTTCCTAGAGGGCATAGGTTAAGCCTCAGTCAGGGAACTCCTATGCTGGGGTCCCAAAGGACTGCATTTCTTCTTGTTAGGCCATTTTAAAACATGTGATCTGACCACGTAATCCAGACTCAGGGGCAGATTAGTAAAGGAACAAAAAGAATAAGGCTATGCATTTTAAATGAACTCAAACAACCGAGAGAGGTGGAGGGCGCACGACAGAGCAAGGACTGCTTTGAGGCCTGAGAGGGCAGGCTCTATGTTCAGCTTGCAGGACACACACTATCTGCCCATGACAGATATTTGTGCTAACCTGATGGGGAGCCATCCTGCCTCTAAAAGCAGTCTGCTCTTTGACTCAGACCTCTGTTCCCCTCTCACTTCTCCAGCAAGGGCTCGATATGTGGCCCAGGCTGGCTTTGAACTCATGATCCTCCCTGCCTCTCAAAGTGCTTGGATCCTATAGGAGCAAACCCAGATGTCCCCACCTACTCTGACCTTGAGGAGCCACCTCCTAGGACTGCATCCTTCTAGGGAAACCTTCCCCTCACCTGTATCACCAGTATGGCTGCCCTGCAGGGCTTTATAAACCCTCATAGCAACCTCCCTAGTCAGCTCAAGCTACCTGCCTAAGTGAGACTGCAGGAGGGAGTCATCTAGCTCTCCTGTGACACGTTAGACTAAAGTGTCCTCTGTCACAAAATAATCCGACAGCATCCAATAGATAAGGCCTCAGGGTTTGGGAGGAGGAGGGAACAGCCTGGTCACCTGAGAAGCCTGGGAAGCTCGTGACTGCTCTCTTGATTCATGACAAACACAGGAGACTGGCAGTAGACACGAATGCTCACTGCACGGATGGGAAGAGCAAGGGAGAAGCTATTTGTTGGGTCACGGGGCAAGGACCCTGGAGCTTCCCAAGTGTTGTGGACAGGACAGCATCCTTCACGGTAGACTGTGCTCTCCACAGAGTACGTAGCCAGGGACCCTAAGGGCCCCTTCCAGCAGAGCTGTCCTAAGAGTCCAAAGAGGTGGGTGGACAGAACAGGTCGACTGAGCCACAGGGTGAACACCTGCAGCCCACCACCTCCAAGGATAAGCTGAAGCTTGTCCATGTGGTGAACAGTGTATAAATGTAAGCCCTGCTGAGCCAAACAGCTTGATTTATAGTCAAATAATTACACTTCCAGTAGACATCAGCAGGGATCAGGCTTATGGAGGCGCCTAGAGTTCCTCAAGAGCTGAGTGACAGCCCAGGGTGAAGGCCTTCTGTAAATCACAATGCAGTGACACAGCGCCATCTTCACAGAGACAGACAGACAGGTGGACACAGAGTAAAAGGCTCGCTCTCACAGACCACGGCAAGATGACACCGTGAAGGGTGATTTTCTTAGGGACAAAACTTGTATGAAGTATTATCCTAGAAGCTGTAATGACAAGACTTGGGCAGGCGTGAGCCTCTCATTTGCTGAGATATATACATAGCTGTAATCCCCCTCAGGTCAATGTTTCCATGCATCCCGATTCAAGGGTGAACACATGAAACCTCCAGGAGAGTCGGTGGTGGCAGCTGTGACTGTCCCAAATGCTGACCCAAGTCACAGATGTTGGTTCAGTCTCTGATCCTGTGGATGCCACAAGACAGCCTCCCTCTGTCCCTGGCCTTCAAGGTCCCCTTTGCAAAAGGTGGAGATTCTTCCACTGATGCAACTTCAATTTTTTTCAAATCCTATTTTTAATGATGGTTCTTAAATACTTTAACCTCCCTTGTGGCCCACTATCCACCAGAGGTAGTGGGAAAGAAAGGGTGGGGTGAGTGGAACTGTATGGAAAGGTTCTTTGGAGCAACTCCCGTCTGTGTTGTCTAGAAATCAGCAGTTCACCCGTTAACAGGCAGCAGCAGCTCGTTCCACTCACAAACACTTCACAGACATGCCAGCAGTCCAGTTCAGTAGAGTCAGGTTAGCAACAGCAGTGACACAACCTAACAGAGACGGCCAGGCCTCAGCCTTGGTTTGAGTGGCAGGAGGGACCAACAGGAACACCAGGAGAAGTTCTCAGCTGTGCTACTCTCAGAGAAGCGAAGATCAGCAAAGGCTCGAGACCCACAAGCGTTACACAGCTAGCTGTACCAGCAAGCCAAGCCCTGTCTCCGTCACTCCGTGGAGTCCTATTTATGCCCTCTAAACATCATGTGTCCTCCACGTGACTTGTCTCAGCACATGCATCCAATCAGCCCAAGTCCTTGGAAGTAGGAACAAACTGCAACGCACCACCAGAAGTTTTTTGGTGCGTTTCTCTCTGTGTTGTTCTGACACGAATGCAACTCGATTATACAATGTAAGGCGGACAAATACATGAGTGTCGTTAGCAAAGAATCTTTTATCTCGTGTCCTTTCATATGCTTGCTTTAGCAGAACATCCTCTCTCTTGTGTCCGCTTCAGCGAATGTTTGAGTCCGCTTTAGCCTTTCGCACCTGTGTCTACTTTAATGAAACGTTCCTTCACGTGCTTGCCCCAAGAAAACACCATCCAACCAACTTTCCAAAGAACCCTTAAGTGTCCACACTTCACACGGGTGCTCTCAGGACAGTGAGAGACGCTGCTGCATGGGATGGGCAGGGAAGAATGGGGACGACACCTCTGTCATGCACCATCCATGTGGCTCTCTGGGCTTGGAAAGACAGACACAACCTAAGCCTGGGCCAAGTAGGATGGACAGAACCCATCCAGGACAAAAGGACAGGTCTCTCCCAGCCCACAATGTCCTTAGGAGATTGAGGTTCTCGACTGGGCCTGTCTGTCGCCCTACCTTCCCTGAGAAAGATCTGGCAATGTCTGGAGAGTCCAGGGCCTAGCATCTAGTGAGGAGCTAGAGATGATTCTGAGTGGATGGTAACACACAAAACAACCCCGTAGCCCAGGATGTTGGCAGTGTCAGGGTAAAGCTACACCCCTTAGTCACCGGTACAGGGATCACACCTAGCAGGTCTCCCAGACACTTTCAGGATAAACAAATGTGATTGCCTGGATAAGGCAAGAGCATTTGGCTCCTTGGTAAAGGCTCAAGACACAACAGAGGACTTGCCAAACAGCTTGCTTCCCAAGGCTTCTAGGCTACTTTCAAGAACTAATCCTGGCACCTATCCCTCCTATTTCCAAATCTCAGGAACTATATTTCACAGGAGGGGGAACATTCTCGGGTCTGGGACCTATATAGGTGGGAGACAAGGAGAGCTACAACCTAGGCCATCCAGCCCTGGGTCCGAGGCCCATGAGCAATACCCTTTATGTTCACTCTCACCTGAGCAAAGGGGTTCTCACTAGCTGTTGTAAAGGCTGTCCTGAGCTCTTGAGGTCTGAGTTGACAATGGAGGGCAGGCAGGCTCTCTTGTGCTGCAAATGCAGGGCCAAGGGCTGGGCCCCCACTATGAGCCTCATTTCCCCTGCTGGGCAGAAACTGCCACCCAACTGCTGTCCGTCTGGTCTGCCTGGAAGCTCCAGTCTAGATGGGCCTAGAACCAGCATGTACCCCCAAGCCTATCTGTTCTGTGGTTCATAGACAAATTGGCAACCTCAAACCCAGGATGGCCAAATTGCCCTCTGGTTACAGGCTCCTTAGTCAGGCTGGGTACTGGTCCCAACTCTATTGCTGAGTATCGTTGGGCAGAGCAGTGTGTTTACTGGCCTGAGAATCACTTCTCCACATTAAGTCCTGCTCCATGACACTGGGAAAGCACACTGTTTGTACCTGGCTGGTGGCACAGACCTGTAATTGTAGCTGTTGGGTAGGCTGAGACAGGGGAACTGCAAGCTCAAGGACAGCCTAGGTCGCAGTGTGTTTAAGGTCACCCTAGGTAACTTTAAGAGCCCGTTTGAAAATAAAAAGTAAGTAAAAGGGTATAAGTTCAGGGGTGGAGCATTTGCCTAGCACACTTGAGGACCAAGGTTCAGCGGGCATGCCCTGTACTGCAAAATCAAAAATTCCCGCTGTGGTGTGAGGGATCCATGTGAGAACAGGAGGAGGGAAAGCAGAGTATGCTGGGAAATCCTGGAACCCCAACGTTTGGGAGGCAGAGGCAGGAGGATCAGGAGTTTGAGGCTAGCTGGGCTACTCAGTGAGTTTTAGGCCAACCCAGGTCGCCTGAGATCCCAAAAGCCAAAAAAGAGAGGCTTCTCTATTAATTAATACAGTTATCAGTAAACATGACCTCTAGCAGGTGCTGGAGTGCTTGCTGGGAGTATCCCTGTATTGAGAGCTTCTGGGAGAGAAGACACCACTGGCAGGGGCTGAATTCTCTACTACCACTGTGAGCTGTCCAAGCCATCAGTGGTAAAGACCTTAGCCCTATGAGACCAAGTGAGCAGTAGGAGGGGAGGAGAGAGAGCAGCCACTTTCCCACGGTCTGGTCTGGAGTCTGGGTTAGGCTGGATTCAACACCCTCAACACCACCAGGAGGTGGTTTGCTCCTCTCTAGAAGTTCAAAGGCACATGGTGGACTGCCAACAGATCAGACACATGAACAACAGTGATTCCCAGTGGGAGAAAAAAAAATCACATCTGTCTTCAGGAACCAGGTGGCAGTCCCTCTGAGCCCAGTGTTGAGAACTCAGGGTCCTGGCCTGCTCCGTCCTTCCAAGCCTCAGTTTACCAATGTATACAACTGGACAGGGGACCAGATGACTACAAAAGCCCTACACATATAGATTTAGAAGCCCCATGTATGATCAAGCACA
Organism: Montemys delectorum; assembly: GCA_019843815.1. Lineage (NCBI taxonomy): Eukaryota > Metazoa > Chordata > Mammalia > Rodentia > Muridae > Montemys > Montemys delectorum. The sequence goes on along the minus strand of JADRCD010175140.1, from coordinate 21,617 downwards.
CGCCAAGAAACGGTTCACAGGTACCCAGAGCCCCAGGGCTGTTTCTCAGGGCGGGCGTCTGAAGACACGTCCCATGCTTGCAGCTCCCTGGACCTCTTTAGAGCCAGAATCTGTCTTCAGTAGCAGTTTGAAAATCACCTCCCTAGTTCCATCTGAGGAGGAAGTGCCTTAGTGACACACAAACCTTTAAGTGTGAGTGCTGCATGCTCTTGATGCTCGCCTGGGGCGTTGGTTTGGAAGCTCGGTCTCCAGCCAATTGCCCCGCCTTCCAATCTTGGCTCTACCATGCAAAGTCTACCCCCACTCAATATTCCTATTACACCTAGCTGGTGGCAGCCCCAGGCTTTGGTTCTAGCAGGCCTTGGGCATACTAACCTGCCCTGGGAAGCGACTCCTGGGACGCTGCACAGGAGGCGATTCCTCTCCAGCTGTCCTTAGAGGGTACAATGAGCTCCCCTCTCACAGCATGCACTCCATGTTTACAACCCAGGTGGCCTTCCTGGTGTCCCTGGGGGGTTTGCCTAGCTAAGCCACTGCTCCTGACATCTGCACATAAACTCCATCATTAATGGTGGGTGCCTGCTGACCTCCTGAGGGCACCTCTCTCTCTCCTCTCAATCTCAAAGGACAGGATTCTACTGACCCCCAACAATCATTAGGTGCAGAAAGTTCTCGCCTCTCAACACAAACCGAAGGGCACATGTTCAAGACTGCTAACAAGCAAAAGCCACAGCTTAGCTCACACTCAAAGATTGATAAACTATTCTAGAAGGCTACGGTCACTTCTCAGTAGTCTCGATTTTGGAGGGCAAAATCGTTCTTGTTGGACATTCATTCTGGCAGCTGTCTGACAGCCTCTTTCCACAAGGTAGAACATTTTCTCAAAATTAAATCTCTAGCTCTCTGCTCCCTAATGAAATTGATTTCTGCCTTGATACACAACAAAGCCTCCATTTTATTATTTGGCCAGGGTTTGGCCACATTAATTACGGTCTTTCTTCAGCATGGCTGCAAGTAATTAGTTACAGTTGCTCACCGTCAGAACTGGCTGCCTGTTAGAATTGCCATTCCCACAAAAAGTCAACTTTGGATGGTGTTTTGGTCTGGAACCATTCAGGACAGAAAATATTACTGCCACAGCCTGAAAAATCAGAACTCAGAAGGGGCACGCTACTCTGTGGAGGCAGCACATACACACTAGAAGCCCAGATCACAGCCTAGGTCTGAGTGTCTTTCAGAACTCATGCACCATGCAGCTTGTAACCATGGTCGCTGGCATCATTCCACCTCCCTCAGAGGACACTGTTCATGGCCTGTTCGAATTGGTTCCCAACACCAGAGACCAGGTACTGTACAAGGCTCCAAGGTACACAGCAGGTGCCTCACTTCATGGAAGGCTGTGTCTAGTACATTGCTTGCTCTTTGGCAAGCTGAGATGTGGTGACTGTGCAAAGGATGCAGGGCTATGAGTGCTGGGGGCCAGCACGGCTGCAGGTGAATAACCCCCGAGTCTCCTGAGCCGCTGATCTTGAAAGGCAAAGTGGGGGTGATCCAGGGAACTGCTCCCACTAGGTGGGAGCGCCAACTTCTGCATTTTCTCCTTTCAAATCTGATATGGTTTGAGTCTGAAATGTGTCTCTCCCACAGGCACATGTTTTGAACACTTGTTCCCCAGCTGCACTGGGATGCCATGAAAAACCTTGTGATGGGGGGAGAGGGCGGCGCTGAGCTGGAGAGGGAGGTCACTGGGACGCAGTCTCTGAAGACTGCGCCTGCCTTAGTTCTACCTGGCTCTGCTTCTTAACCCTCAATGATTTGAGCAGCCTCCACTCCCCCACCCCACCCCCAATCACACACTGAGCTGCTCTGCTCTCTGCCGGGGTCTGAAACCACGGAGACAAAATAAGCCATCCATCCCTGCAGTTGTTGCTTTCCAATGCTATGGCCATAGGGACAGGAAAGTGAACACAAACTTTGTGTATCCCACAAGGCCCTGTCCACACGCCATTACCTACAGGAAGCCCCCTAATATCTCACCAGAATCCTTCTCTTCTGCCTGCTGGTTTGGATCCCCTACCCTAAGCATCTGGGCTGAGAACGTGGCATGAATCCCACACTTGGAGGCCATCAGCTACATGTGGATTTTCAAAAGGAAAACTTTCAAAAGGGGCGGGGGAAAAGATACTCCATTTAAAGCATTTTTAATAAGTCAGCTTTGCCAAACCCAACTGACTCTGATGGTCCTCCTGGGTGAAGTAATCCTATGAAGAAACAGAGGAGGAAAGCCCAAGCATGATTAAAAGAGGCAAAGGCTTTTTTTTTTTGGGGGGGGGGGGGAAGGACTGCCCATTGCGGGGCTACCTGGACATGAGCAGGTCTAAGGGGAAGTGCCAGATGTGCATGCATGCCAGGGAGCCCCACTTCACTCAGAGCCACGCAAAGGCGAATGGCACTTTCCAGCTTTGAGCTATGGCAGCAAAGGTGAGGGCTGTAAAACCTGCTTCGTGATTTTATAAATCTGCCTCAAATACCAAGAACATTTATGAGGAAAACAGGAGAAGGAAACAGTGCTGGCGAGGCTCAGAAGGGTCATAACCTTGCAGAGTTGGGAGGTGGAACACAACTGTGACAAGCTGCTGGCAGAGTCTACGTGTCACCTCCTGACTCTGACAGGGGTCTAGGGAACAGTTAAATCCTGTCTATAACCTGGGGTCTTACTGTATGCTGTGGCTTTGAGATCCACCAGATGCCTCAATTAAGGCTGATGGGGTTTGCTGTGGGAGCTTGGAATTGCTTACCACGGTCTAAGAGAAACAAACCCCTCCACCATACACCCCTCCCTGAGGTCAGCACCCAGGCTGCCGTGACCCCATGCATCTGTGCAGCATCTCCGAGTCACAGATGAGCACAATTTCATAAGGATCCCATGTCCTTATGCAAGGACTGAGAGGCGCAAAGGTGGGAAGCCACCCGGTGGGGAAGCCTGATCGTCTGGCTCCATGGCTCTTCTTTCTCTTGCAGGCACACTCTGCAGCTGTCCTCATGGCTTCTCTCCCTATAGCATCCCACGGGATGTCCCTGAAGGCCCCCAGCAACCATTTCCTGGATGGCTCTGGCAAAATTTCATTAACTACATTATGCTTAACAAACTGGTATGAGTGTGATTAGAAAGAAATGTTCTGGTTTGGAGAGATCAGCCCGCACCTCCAAAGGGAAGTGTCCAGGCCATGGAATCTTCCTGCTGACGAATGGGCAGTTGGAATGCTTCCCCTGGTGGCTGAGCCACATAGGCAGATGAAGCAGGCTGATAGGAGATAATTAAAAGCCTGCTGGAAATGTAATCGGGGTGGGTCAGATGCTGGAGAGGACCTGGGAGGAACAAAGGGAGGATGGAGCAGGCTAGGAGGGGACAGCCATCACCTCCTGGCACAAATCTTGTGGATGGGTAGTGTACGGCAGAACCAGCACACACCGCCTTGGGGGCCTGCACAATTGGAAGGAAGCAGGGAGGTAGGTGTGTGTGTGTGTGTGTGTGTGTGTGTGTGTGTGTGTGTTTGTAAAACAGAGCCCAGGGTCAGGCAGACCTGCCCCTAGTTTCACGGCCTAGCGGAGCAGGTTCCTAGCTAAGCTTGGCTTTTTCCACCATAAAGAGGGAAGGAGGGTTGCATTTCCCCACTTGTACTGAGGACTGGACTCAGAGAAGGAAGCAGACTGCTCGCCCATGGGTTAATAAGCCCCAGACCCTTTATGTCTTCAAGTTTGACATGTCATAACTGCCTGGGAAAAGCTGCCAGAGGATGCCTGACCTGGGTCCTGCTAGGAACATCTGGAGCACTCCTGGTGGTAAGGAAGGGGGTGCTCCTTACGGACCCCACAGGGCAGAAAGAATGTCAGGCTGCATTAAAATCTGAGCTTCACTCACAGCTGTGGAGTCACGTGACCTCTGCTGGCTGCAAGAACGAAAGCCTTCTGGTGGCAGTGTCACAGAGGGAGAGCTACACTTTAAGTGTCCACCCCCTTTCTAGTGTCCCCAATGTCCCACTTCATGGTGGGATTTCAGTAATCCGGAGCTATTCAATGCTGGACACATCCCACCTGCTTTGCTGGGGAACGCAAACGGAGGTCTGTCTAAATTCCTTTCCAAAGGAAGAATCAGGACTGCTACACCATCTACCCAGGGGTAGGGCGGGATTCGAACCCACTGTTCTGAACCGGCCTGGATCTTTTCTACGTACCACACTGCCCGAAACTGTTGACGTACAGGCTCTGGGGCCTACAAGGTGGACCGCCGAGGGCACACACTGACAGGTAATGTCTGCTGGCTGGCAGGCACAGCTCACGAGTCCTCCCTCCTGGAGGCCATCTGCACACTTCAGACAGCATTCTCTCCCACGTCCCTGCGGAAGAGCGCTAGGGTCCCCTTGCCCAAAGCTGCACTTCTTAATGATCATACTTTCTCTAACCTTCCAGAGGGAGAAAACACAAGGCACACCAATTGAGCAGAATATCATCTTTCCCTTTAGCGGTCCTGAAAGGAGAGGTGTCCTTCGTGTACTGAGAGTCGCACTGTCCACCTCTGCCCAAGCTCACCCATCTCAAATGCTGACTAAGGTGCGGGGTGAGGGTGGGGACAGACTTCCTGTCTCTGAGCCTTGGTTTCATCTACAGGGTCTCTTTCTGTTGTTGACATCCCAAGATACCTGCTCATGGGATCTTCACGGTCCCTGCCCAGCCGTGCTGCATGAAGGAGACTCCGATGGGAGGGAAGCTGCGATTCCTAAAGCGTTAAGGATGTGGTGGGAGAGCTGGAGAGGAAGCAGTGCAGTGAGGGAGGACAGGAAAGAGCCTGCCACCGAGATAGTCGTCACTACAGCCACAGAGGAGCCACAGGTCAGAGAGGTCAAATGACGTCTCCAAGCTGGCACAATCCAGAAGGGTTTGACTCTAGCTCTGTGAGACTCAAGTTCTCAGTTATGGGGGTCTGCTCTAGTTACAGTCACATAGACCTTTTTTTTTTTCATTGAAAGCTTTATCTATTTTTATGTGTATGGATAGTTTGCCTGCATGCCCACCTGTGGGCCACGTGCATGCTTGGTGCCCAGAGAGGTCGGAAGAAAGCATTAGATCCACTGGGACTGGAGTTACAGAAGATTATAAGCTGTCACATGGATACTCAGACCCAGAATCTTAACCACTGAACCTTCTCTCCAGCCTCCACTGTGACAGAGCGTGCGTCTGGGCAGGGTCCGCTTTCCCTATAACCTACGGCTTTCCAAAGATTACAAAGACAGCCGTGCAATAAATACACAGCAAGACTCTGGCCCAAGGTATACACGCGTGAGCCATTTCTATTCACTCTCTCTTCATTAAAATGCCCACGAGACATGTCACAGATGAGAGAAAACAGAAGCTCAGGCAGTCTGCTGCAGTTACCTGAGGAGCTGGAGCAAGAGCCCTGAGCCAGGTTGGTCCAGAACTAGAGCACCTGGCCTGCACAGGGCCACCTCTCTCCTGGGGAGGGTGCTGGACACCATGCATGGGAGAGTGGTACTTCCTCCCCTCCAGGCTCCTGCCCACTGCCCCTCACTCCTTTCCACCCTCAACTGTTCTAATCCTCATTAGGACAGAGTTTCCTTCCCTCCCCAGACAGGGCTATTGCTGCTGTCTCCTGCATCCCCTGTCTTTCAGCTTATACCCAGCTTAGCAGCTCACAAGACCACAAAGGCATCCAGAGACAAAGCCCAAGGTCCTGTGATCAGAGCAGGGTAGTGTGGGGTCCCGAGACAAGCAGTGATTGTGTGGCTGGACACTGCACACAAACTGCCTTCCTTGGAAAGTTTGCCCTTACTCTCAGAGCCTGTTAGGGGCCAGTGAGGTGGAGAGCCAGAATGAAGCTACTCTACGGGACCATGAAGGGAGCTCAACAACTGCTGAGGAGCCTCAGTTAGAGCAGTGAAACTTCTGGAGCCTCCCCTGGTTCTTATGTGGTTTTGTTTTAGGGCCCAGGGTATTGAGCCTGGGCTTTGTACAAACTAGGTAGGCCCTACACCACTGGAGCACCGGGCCTGGAGCTCTGAGGTCGGCTCTGCAGAAGGGAGTGAAATCTGTGCTCACCACTGCTGGATGCAGGGCTTCACTTCTTCTCACCGCCCCCTCCCTTCCCTGCAAACATTTATTATTTCTTGCTCCTGGCTGTCAGCAGCAACAAACTAAGATTAATCACTCGCCCGCCTGGCTGGTCCCAGACATGCCTACTGTTTGAAAACTCTCTCCTTCACCGTACAAATCAATGAGGGGAGAGAAGGAAAAAAAAAATACCCCTAAGTGAAATACATCTCCTAAGCTCTTCCTGGCCCACGACACCCAGCTACCCTCTTCTCCATCTACCCTCCTCCCAGGGGGGATTTACTGGTTGGTACCGGACATCTAGCAGCCACTGGACACAACCCACTGCTCCAGGCAATGCAAAGGGATGTCCCTAAGCAATCAGAGGCCTTCCTTCACAAACTGCCCACCCCACACTGCAGGATGCAGGGGGTCTTCCTCTGTCCTCAGATAAAGCCCCTGTGGTCCACTGCAGGACCAGAAAGCTGGAAGCATGTGTAATGACCGAGCCTCAGGCCTTGTTATCATTTGTTTGCAGTGTGGGAATTGAACCTAGACCTTCATGTTTGCCACCCAGTGCTATGCCCACCCCACCCCCAGTCTTAAGGACACTATCGTGTCACATGCTACTTTCACGTTAGTTTTGAAAGGCTCTGGAAGAATAGGGTGGGACAGAGCTCAGCATGTCCTAAATGCCTACTGTGCGACACAGTGGACCTCACCTGCCCAGCCTACTTCTTACACATAGGCCTCCTGTCAAGAGAGGCCCATGGGAGACAACCCACTTGCCTGGTACCAGATGGCTGGTGAAAGATTTGGAACCAGAATTCCACCCAAGGTGCCTCTGATTGAGCTTTAATCCCAGGGTGTTCTCATGCTACCTACCGATAACCCTTTCATAGCAAGTCCCCTGCCAGTGCAGACGCAGATGACACAGGGGTGGCAGCATGTAGGACACAGGAGGCCAACACTGTGGCCTTTCCCTTGGGCAACACTCATGTCTCTAGTTCACTGATGATTCCAGAACGAGGCTCAGAGATCGTCACTGTACTCCCCCCTGCAGGGACTCCTCAATTCTCTGAGATAAAGTCCCATCCTTTAGCCAGGTGACCCGGGATGTGTCACGCCTAGGCACAGCTCATTGTGGGATTTGCTCTTCTAAGCATGCTTTGTGCCTGCTCCTCCTTTAAGGCCTATTGTCCTTCCAATCCCTCTCTGGTCCCTTCCCTCCTGTGCAGCCCAGGGCATTTTCCAAGCTGTAAGCTCTAATACCTTTAGAGTATTTCCTAGGTGTGTTGTCTTCCTTGCCAGGCTGTGAGGTCCTGCAGGGATGGAGCTCAAGAAGTAAGTAGGCCCAAATAGGACAAAGTATGCAGGCTGAGGAAGGCATCTAATGCTCAGGCGGAGTTGGGGGCATGACAGAAACAGGCCAATCCCTGGTAGTAGGCAATCCATCTCTAGGGACTTGAAAACCAAAAGCTTATGGGTGTGAGGTCTCTAAGGGGCCACTTGCCCCAGTGCAGTGGGAAGAGGTGGGGCTGGGTCCTTGTCAGCTTCCTGCTAAGGCTTCAGAAGTGTGACTGTGTGTGTAACCCATCCCAGGCTCCACAGGAATGGTCCCCCATCCCGCCCTCAGTAGGGCTCACCCCATCCCCACTGCCCCAATAGGACTCACTCCATCCCTAGGACCAAACTTTGCTGTCTTTTGAGTCCTCTTTCCCCTATCTCCTCCAGATTCTCTTCCAAAATCTTGCAGAGCTAAAACTCGGGAGAGCCCTCACAGTCAAAAGTGCCTGAAGAATCCTATGAAGGCGACTGCTCCTCGATCTTCACCCTCATCCCTCCCCCCAGGCCTGACTGCCTTTCCAGGGAGAGCAGAGGGAGTCAGCTTTTGATATTTTCTCTCCAATGCCAAACGCTCAAGCTTTGCTTGCCTGGCTGGAGACAGTACCCTGCACACCCAGGACCCGTGGTGGGCGTGAGGCTGGCTAGTCCACGTGGCATGCTGACGGTGGCAAGAGAGGCGTCTGCATCGAGGCACCATGAATGATAAAGCCACTTGGAGGCACTCTGACGCGTCAAGGGTGGGCGTTGATCATGGTAGGGGAGTGATGACATATGTGAATGTGACGGAGGATGCTGTATAGACACTGGGAGGCATAGGGACCTGGAGGAGGCAGAGAGGCCAGACCAAGCAAGTCACTGCCTCCCAGGTTACGTCCATTGTGAGTCTCTGGCGGGGCTGCTTCCTCACTTAGATAAATCTGTAAGAACACTTCCACAGCTAACACCCTAAGCCCTCTGATCAAATATAAGGGAGTGTGTGTATGTGCATGTGTGTGTATGCACAAGTCATAACTCTGCTCACAGATGAGAGGACAGAACTCCAACCAGTGGCCTTGTCACAACACACCACATCTTTGCCTGGCTGTACCATCTACTGATGTCCTTGTTGCCCAGGGAACACTAGGTTCTCTTAAGAGCCATGTGCTGGGCTGGAGAGATGGCTCAGTGGCTAAGAGCACTCACTTACTGCTCTTCCAGAGGTCCTGAGTTCAATTCCCAGCAACCACATGGTGGCTCACAACCATCTGTAAAGGGATCTGATGCCCTCTTCTGGTGTGTCTGAAGACAGCTACAGTGTACTCATATAAATAAAATAAATCTTTAAGAGTCATGTGCTGCCTCTGCCTTGCAGCTACTGGCCCCTGGTGATGGTGACCACCCTCTACAGGTCACCTCTAGGTGCCCAAAGCCCTCTGTGCTGTCCTGCAAGCAGAAAGTCAGTCAGAATGAGCAGGCTGTGAGTCCCTGCAGCCGGGCCTGGCTATCTCTCTCTATAGAGTCCTATAGAGTCCAGTGTTGGGTACAGAGGGTTCCTACAGAACTCTTCCAAGGAAAGAACGAGCAGGTAGAGGGCCCTATCTCAGGGGGATAGATAGACTACCCCATAGACCTGTCTCACAGAAGGACCTGAGGCCAACATGAAAATGGGCAGAGGCTGAGAAATGGCATAGCTGGAATTCCGATGTCAGCTTGCACCCTGTGTATGTGTGGGGCTGCCGGCCTGGCAGCAGGCCCGAGGATGTGAGAAACCACATACTGCACCCTGGCTGGCCAAGGTGGTGCTTTCCCCGGCAGTAATACTCACAGTATCACGGCTGTTCTGCTTGTGGGCAAGGGTCACAGAACATGGCTGTTCTGGAAGGCACCTCTCTTTCTTCAATGAAAGGCTGTCTAGGTGAGCACACCCCTCTGACCATCAGGGCTGGTACTCTAATGGCTCTACACACACACAGACCCAACTCTACAGGAGTGGTCTGTATCCAGTAGTCCTGTGCAATGAGATCGGATAAGACGGGTACAACAAACCAGACCTCTGCCTGGGCACAGTGCTCTTGTCCAGCATGCTCAATGCCATTGGCTCGGGAAGTGCAGTTCATCTAGCCAGACAGACAGGGACACATGCTGATGGACCCAGAAAAGGGAAGGGACTTGCTTAAGTTAAGTCATACGGTGAGCAGTGTGTGGAAGGGCAGGACAGCTTCTACAGTCTTGGGACTACAAAGTCTCTTGATATATCCCAACTGGCCCTACACCCTGCTGCAGAGACCAGGTCGGCCTCAAACTCAAGAGATGCACTTGCTTCTGCCTCCCAGGTATAGGGATTAAAAGGATGTGCCTCCATGCCTGGCTAGGACAACAGGTTTCTTAACTGGACTACAAGCAATCTTCAAGGTTACTACTTGGTTTAGGGGAAGGTATGTCTCCATGCAACAAACCTGTAGGCTGGTACCTGACAAGGCCCTGCCCTGTTACGCATGGCTTCAGGTCTTTTGTAGTGGCCTCTCCATAGTCCCCAAATAATGGAGACCCGAGGAGCAATATAATCCACGAAGAACTCAAGAGAAAAAGATAAAGGGGGAGAACTTAGCACCCCAGTGCCCTTGATTGGCTTTAGGCTGTCTGGGACTCGGGGGTGGGGGGAGGTTGGTCACATGACAGGAAGACCGACCTGCCAGCATGGGTGCAAGGTTTCCTCAAAGAAGTGCGGCCAAGCTTACTCTCATTGTGAGCCTCTGGTAACAACTAGGGCAGCGGGGAGGGCTCCATTCCTACCCAATATATCTGGATGTAGGACCTGGGTTCACACCCCAATTTCATCACTAATTCTGTGCCCTCGGAGAATTCCTCTTTCCTCTGAGCCTCAAATCTCCCACCTCCACAATGGATTCTGGAAGATTCCTTGGATCCCATCTAGCGACAGCAGGAGGGGGAAAAAATACAAAGCTCTTATTTCTAAACCTGTTCATTTTAACAGCTCAGAAGGACCTGAGCAGCTGCAGAGCAGACACATCAGTGGGTGCCCTCCCAAACTCTGTGGGGTATATAAAAAGGAGATCAGTCCAGAAGCCAACCTGGGGAATAGGAAAGGGTTCTCACAAGCAGCTACACAGCACCATGAAGGTCATCCATCACCTGCTCTCTGTAAGCCTCAGTTTCCCAGTCTACAGAGTGGGACAACACATTCCTCATCAAAGGACTGGTGTGAAGCTGATGCTGGGCAGGATGCGCTAAGAGCCAGGTACACGCCTGGGCTCTCGGAACACAGGCGTTCCTCCCGGCTAGTGGCGGTACTTGTGAGGCTAAGCCTCTCCTCCCTGGGAAAGCAGCGGTGGAAACCACACCACTTCTGTGTTCCCAGAACGAGACCAAATTAAAAACCAAGGCTGAGATAACTGGGAGAGACAGGCTTCTTGGGGGACCTAAGTGTGGCCTGGCAGAGGGTTCACAGTACTCACTTCAGGGAGAGGGAGTAGTCGTGCTTGCTGGTCTGGCTGTTGCGGACAAGGTAGCTGCATTCCTTGCAGAGTCGCAGCAGGGTCTCAGCATCACTTCTGCTGATGGCTCCGTGGTACCATCTGGGGAGAGAGCAGGAGTGTAGTCAGAGAGGAGAGAGGGCCCCAGGCTCCCAGAGTGACCTCACGGGGCAGCTGCTGGCTCCAGTCTCCTGTGAGGAGGTTCAACAGCTGCTCAGCTACTGTCTGCTGCATGTCAGATCCTGATGGAAACCCCTGGGTCCTTTCCCACGAAGGCTCACGTTCCGTGCAGTCCGGCACCAGATACTCTGTGCTCATCAAGCTGGCCCTGTGGTGACAGGTGCTGAGGAAGATGAAAGTGAAGCCAGGTCACATGGCTGGGACTATTTTAAGCATGGTGACCAGGAAAGGCTGTGGGGACAGGGATTTTTATCAGTGCAGACCTAAGGAGGAGGGAAAAAGACAGCCTGAAGAACAGCAGCTAGAAAGTATAGGTGTGGGCTGGGGAGATGGCTCAGTGGTTAAGAGCACTGATTGCTTTTCCAGAGGCCCTGAGTTCAATTCCCAGCAACCACATGGTGGCTCACAACCACCTGTAATGGGATCTGATGCCCTATTCTGGTGTGTCTGAAGAGAGTAATGGTGAATACACTTAAAAAAAAAAAAGAGAGAGAGAAAGTATAAGTGTGAAAAGGTCATAGGCTGGAAAGCAGTAGAGAGGTGGGGGGAAGAGGGAGACAGAAGCAGGCAGCATAGCCCAGGGGCTCCTGAGTATTTCTCTCAATGAAATGGGCTCCTAGAGCAGGCTGACAGGAAGCCTAACATGGGTGGGGCAAAGGGCAGCTCTCTAATCCAATACAGAGTGGCTGGAACCGGCTCCTGCCAAATGGTCCTGGCACTAGCTGGGAACATGAGAATCACAGCATCCCATTTCTGGGTACTATTAGAGCCAGAGAGGAGGGAGGAGAAGCATGTGGTGCAGAGGGCATCACAGCCCCGCTGGCCAAGGGATGAGATGCAAACCGTGTTTCTGTGACTGGGAAAGCTGGAGACAAAGTCTCAATGGGACAGAAAAGCAGTCAAAAACCTCCTTTGTGTCTATGCTGGGCCCATGAAAGAACACCACAGCAGACACAACCATATGTAGGATGCCAGTGTGTGTCTGTGTATGGGGGTGGGAGTGGGACATGGGACACAGGGACAGGGACACTATGACTGCCAACCGCCTCTCTTTCTATGGTTACACAGACATAGAACCATGGACTGGAGATGTTTAGACTGCCATAGTGAGAACATTTCCAGAGATGCCAGGGCCCAAGGCAGCCATGGGGAGAAACAGGCAAACTAAAACAAGGTTGGTAATAACAGATCTGGTGAGACCAGGCTCAGGAGGGGTGGCCTGAGTGATATACCCCCAGCAAGCCGACAAAAGCGGTTTATTAAGAACACAATTTCCAGCCAGTAGACACTGAACAGTCCTCGGGGAAGGCAGGAAAGGGTCTCTAGGGAAGTGCTGTCCACTGTCTGCCCTCCCTGAATGCAGGGGCTGGAACAGAGATAGAGAAGGGCCTCCAGAGGCCTCGTTAAAGGTAGTCCCTGGTGGTAAACAGGATAGGCTGCCAGGTCCTTTCTTGGCTACTTCATGTTGAAAGAGAGGAGGGGTCTGCAGTGGAGGATCAAAAAAGAGGGGCAAAGGGCACTGGACCAGGAGCCAGGAGGCCAGCAGGCAGCCTGCCTGTAGGGACTCTGCAGAGCAAAGGCTGCCCTGTGTGCTCCTGTTGGGGGTTGGGCCTATAGTTGCGGGATCTGAGCAGAGGGTCACCCTGGGAACATGTGGAGATGCCAGCCAGGTCAGACTGAAGGGATCAGGGAGACTCAGTCACTTGCAGCAACTGCATGGGAACTGCTTTCTCCAGTCTTTACTTGTGGCACCCTTGATCTCATGGGGCTGACACACAGAGGGAAGGTCAGCAAAGAGCGACGACAAGAAGCCATTCCTGACAGAACACGTGCCCCATAGGAAGACAAGAGCTGCGAGGAACTGTGACAGGCATAGCGAGAGGCACTTCTCTGCATGAATAGTCAGGGAAGTCCTGGAGAAGGACATTGCCTTCGAACCTGTAAGAACTGGTGAGAACTGGTAAGAACTTACCACACACAGAAGCAATGCTCTGGTAACAGCACCAGCATCAGCTATCGCTCCCCTTATGAAAACCTACTCTGCACCAACATCAGCCATTTCTCGCTTTATAAAGACCCACTCTGCACCACGTATTTGCTCTGGCTGGGCAAAAGAGAAGTCTAGGAGGATGTGACAACAGAAAGAGTGGGGTCTAGAGTATGAGGCTGGGCCTCAATGTCCCCGTCGGAGCAGCAAGGGAGCCCTTTTACTGTACACTAACTTGCTAAGCAGATGATACACCTAGAGAAACAAACTCTCGTCCAAGAACTGATGTGTTAAGAAACCAAGGGAGCTGGAGCTTCATCCTGGAGTAATGGAGTCACAGGAGGACACTGAGCAGGGAGCCGGCATCATGGTCAGGAGGAAAGGCAACCAAAGGGTTAGGCCTAGCACAATGTTTGGAGAACAGCAAGGGTGGGCTCAGACTGGAGAGAGACTGGGGAAACCCGAATCAAGAGTGTAAAGGCCTGAGCTGATGATCAGCCAACATATGTAGCACAGAAGCCACACAAGAGCTAGAGGAGAAATCTAATTTATGCTGAGGGCAGGTTTAATTTAGACTTAGGAACTAGGATGAAAAATGAGAGGTGACGGAACACTTTGTAGTTCATATGGCCAGCTACTGAGGATCAGGGTTGTTGCAGCATGGTGTGAACAGACCACGCATGGCCAGGAGTCGGGAACCTGACCTCCCAAGAGCCTCTGTCACGAGGGGCCAGTGATCAACTGTGTTCTTACAATAAAGACACAGAAGAGGATACAGCAGCTGGAGGAAGCAGCAGTGAACTTACATTTGTTTCTCCAGTGGGATGGTGGGATCCACTCTCTCTCCCAGAATCCCACAGAATTCAGGGCTCCCATGCTTGATGGGCTTGAAGCCTCCTCCTGGGGCACGGAGCTGGCGTCGTCGGTCCCGAGAAGGTGATGGGGAAGACTGTCGCTTCTCATTGCCGTTGAACTGGGCTGAGAACAGAGAAGAGAGGAGGCACTGACACCTGGGGCCCAGCCACACCTGGGGCACCAGTCCCAGCTGGGGCAGCACACAGTGGTGCAATTTTCTGCTTGGCTTTTGACACCATGCAGGAGCGAGAGAGGCTCCCAAAATGCTGGATTTTGCTATGGCTTAAGTGTGTCCCCCAAAGTTCCTATGCTGGATGAGTCACTGCTGGGTAGCAGGACCTAAAAGGAAGTATTTGTATTGTGGGCACCTCAAGAACGAATGCTAAATTCTCAAACTAGATCAGCTACCATGAGCAAGAGGGATGTCCCCAGAGCCCCCAGTATCTCTCTCCCATAGCTGCCAGATCATTCTTCATCATCTTGTCTCAGGCCCTTGGAGTTACCTTCTTCCTTGGAAAACCCTACTGAGCTCCGTGTGGGGCACACTGCTTCCTAAGTCTGTTCCTCTTCATTTAGAAACTGTGCATGGACAGCCACAAGTGAACACACAGCAGAGTGTTGCATAATGGGACAGGTCCTCCCATGCAGACCATAGACTAAGGCTGTAGAGCAGCAATTCTTTCTTTTCTTTTTTTTTTTTTTTTTTTGGTTTTTCGAGACAGGGTTTTCTCTGTGTAGCCCTGGCTGTCCTGGAACTCACTCTGTAGACCAGGCTGGCCTTGAACTCAGAAATCCGCCTGCCTCTGCCTCCCAAGTGCTGGGATTAAAGGCGTGTGCCACCACCACCAGCAATTCTTAACCTGTGACCCCTTTGGGGCAAGTGACTGTTTCATAGCTGTTGCCTAAGACCATCGGAAACACATATTTACATTACTATTCATAACAGTAGCAAAATTACAGTTATGAAGTATCAACAAAATCCTTTTATGGTTGGGGGTCAGCACAGCATGAGAAACTGTACTGAGGGTTGCAGCATTAGGAAGTTTGGGGAATCCAAGCGCTAAAAAAAAGGTATGTGTGTATGTGCATGCCCATGCCTTGACATGTACCACATGTGTGCAAATGCCTACAGAAGACAGAGTAGGTGCTGGATCCAAAGCTGAAGTTACAGTAGTGAACCTAACAGCAGCCCTCTAGAACAGCCAAGTGTTCTTAACCACTGAACTACCTCCCCAGCCCCGGAGCTCTTGGGTACAGACACCCACCCTGTGGCCCTGGCTGCCTGCTCAGTCACTCCCACTTCACTCCACTTCAGAAGCTGTTTCTCCATGATGCCTTCTCAGAACTCCATTGGCCACCCAAATCACCAGTCTCCTTACCTGGCTCCCATGGGCCACTGAAAATAGGCCACAGCTTAGATACCACTTGTCCCACACCTACACAGTACCTGCAAGGTAACAGGTGGCCAACGCACAACTAAATGAAAAACTAATGGGGGAAAAATCGGTTTTCCTATCAGATAAAACCTAAGAATGTCCTGGCCGACACTGTAATTCCTTACTGGATTCATTGATACATCCTCTGGCATGCCTAATACTGCAGCCACATTTCAGTAAGAGCAGGTAGTGATGAATGACAAGCTTAATTAGGCAAATCACTTCACCTAAAACATAAATATACAAACTCCAAGTGCCGAGATTCAACATGGCGGGGGGGAAGGGGACTCTGAACAAAAGCTCTAAATACAACTGCTTCCATCCCTTCTAATTAAGTTTCTCTTTAATCTGCAATTTAAAATGGCAATTCTTTTAATTTAATGATTTTCCTGCAAGAGATAAAGACACAATTCCTCAAAAGAATATCTGCATTCAGAGGAAAACATGCTGCCCCCCGTGAGTTGTTCGAAGAACAGAACTAATGAGTCCCACCGATAGGCCATTAAAGATCGAGTTGGGATCCTGAGGAAGGGAGGGAGGGTGACTCCACTGTGCAGGGAGGGAGCATCTACTTCTGTCCCCAGGATGGAGACTAACCCTGGTAGTAGCACAACGGTGTCTTCAGGGTCAGCAAGTCCGCACCTTAGCTTGGCACTAAATGTCCACCCAAGAGATGAAGCCAGGGGGCAGGGCTCATCGCTCAAGTGTCCCACTTATTTTATTAGGCTTTCTCCTGGATTGTCTTGGAAGTTTGTGGTCCCCCCTCCCCACCCCCATATTAGAAACCTGATACTCATATATATTAAAGTTTGGGCCCGTCTAATAACAGAAGAGGTGTCTAAGGTACCTCATGAGCACTGAACTCCCCAATACTCCTGCCATGGTGTACCTGGGAAGTATGAGGAAGCCCAGGGGCAGGGCAAGGTTGAGCCCAGGACTCTGGGACAGCAGCGTCAGGCTCACCCCAATCTGCCTTCCTTTTTCATAAGCTGAGGTCTGGGTGGGCAGAAGCTGTGGGCTCCCTCACCTGGCCAGATGGTCTATCTGAATGACTGCATATACAGGCCTCCCAGGACTGGCACGAATGCTGCCCACAACTCTATAGGAGCTGGCCTCTCTATGGCTCTAGTCCTTGGTAGTGTGTCTGCTGCTCGGGAACCTATCTGTCCACTCCTAGCCTTCCAGTGTCCTATGGAGCAGACCCTGGCAAGGTTTTCCTTCTACCCTCTCTAGTCTCATCTGCTCAATTTACTCTATAGTATACCCTAGAGAGGATGCTTAGAAAATGCCATGGGCTGTTGCAGCTCGCATAAAACTAATAAGCTCCTTCAGTGTAATTTCCTTCCTGTTCAGAGCAGGCCACAAACAGCAGCCTCTACAGCACAGTTCTTGACCGCCGCTGCCCCAGTGGCCTGGGTTCAAAAGGCAAAACCTCTTTTATGGTCCTCAGGAAGTTGGAGGCAGCTTGACCTCCTTTTTCACCTTATGCTCTACTCTCAGAGGCTGCCTGGTCTCTGAATCCATTACCTGCTACCTACCTTTGGGCCCTTGCTTTGTCTCTGTCTAGCTTTTGGAATGTACCTCCTGGAGAAGCTTTGCCCTAGGCCCCCAGGTAGAATACCTTTGCCTTCTCCAGCCCTAAAGTGCTTTGTCTGCCATCCCAGCATCTGCCTCTGCTGGAAAGAATGCAGCAATTTCCACAGAACCAGATGGTTTCAGCTCAGTCCCTTTTGGCTGTGCATCTGGCTCCCAGGAACAGCCCACAGACTGAAGCACGGCCAGGGAGGAACAGCAGCACTGTAGCCCTACGTGAGAGTCAGGGACACTTGCATTTCATCCTACCGCGTTATTACTCATCGTGACACTGGAATATTTTTAAACTTCTCCAAGCCCAGATTATTAGGTCATCTGCTAATAACCACCTAAGTAGTGAAGGGCTGTAGAAATGCTTCAGGCGGGAGCTCCGTCTATGGCAGACCCCTCTCCACTGTCACACTCACAAGTGGGGGTGTGTGCCTTTTCATATACTCACGAAGATAACTTGTATCAGAATGGACTTCAGAATTGAGAAGTTTCAATAGGACAGCCGTCTGATTCTGTATTGTTGTCCAGAACAAGATCTGGTGTACAGACCAAAGCCTGTTGAATGAGTAAGTCCCTGCCTAGCTCTGCAGAGCTCTACCTCCATTCATTCCTTGAGAAATGACACCCAAGCTGTCTTCTTCTGCCAGCTCTGTGCTGGGGTTCTAGTGGCTAAGGTCAGGTTTCCAGGCTTGGTGGCAGGGAGCACCCTTACGAACCAAACCACTTCGCCAGTCCCGATCAGGTTACGTTAGAATCCTCTTGGAAGTGTTTTTATTCATTCTTACAGCTTGTACTTCCCACAAATGGGTGGACTCTACAGAAAATCTGGGGTGTACATTTTCCTCTAATCTGTGAGATGCTGTTATCTCCATGGTTTTATAAACCAGGCCTGTGTGGCTGCAGAACTTGGCTCAGCTAATGATGCAGGCTGCTGTGCCAGGCTACTGGCTGAGCCTCAGCCTTTGAGCTCTATACTGGGCAGCCTTGCGGCCTCCTCAAACCTAGGGTTTCGAGGTGGGGTCGGCACTGCTCTGGCAATCCCGGTCTACAGCCTCTGCTTATTCGTTCTCCAGCATAGCATCAAGCAGCTGTATCAGAGGCAGTGAGGTGAGGAGATGGTGTGCAGGGACTGACAGGGGACTCTCAGCTGCCACAGATCCCTTCAGCCCCTCAGTGATAAACCAGGACTGAGGACCAGGCCTCTCGCTAAACAGTATTGGATGCACAGGAGGGGCTGGGACTGTTATGTGGCTTGCTCACTGATGTCCTACTCCTCTGAAAGAGACAGAGAGTGAGCCAATGTGTCCAGGTGCCTCTTTCTTGCAGGGCTCTGCATATAATGCCAGATGCCACCGAGAACCAGGTGGGTGCCAGCATGCTGAGGAGGGGAGATTGGACACTAGTTTTGGGGGTGGGGTGGACTACCTACCCCAAGGCTATGAACATTCGTATCAATGCAATTAGTGCTTGTGCGTGACTAAAATTTCTCTTCTGTGGTAGCACACCCCTTGGCTGCAGTGTTCCAAACCTGCATAGACATTATGCCACTGACCCTGAGAACTTGCATCTCACAGATGCCAAGATGGAGAGAGCCCACAGAGGAAAGGCCCCTCTACTCTCCAGTGCGCCCCTCGGCCCTTCCTTCGCAGGACTCTTAGGAAGTAGCCTCACAAAGGTTTGCATTTCCAGGATCACGAAGAGGCCTCTGACCCTGGGGCGCTTCTGCTGCCTCATAGGATGTGTGAAGAGACATGATGTTAAGAGTGGAGGCTGGTGATTCTGAAAGGCTCAGAGGTAGGCCTTGAGCCCATTGTTCCAGAACAGCAGTTACACAGCTATGCCTGGCCTGGGAAGGTGATTATAGAATGGCGGGAGGTGCTCACCTCTGTCCTTTCATTTGTGACTGTGCCCCTAGAGAAAACACGGACAGCAGAGCTGAGTGCTGACCCCAGAAGCCCTATGAAGCACCGAGGGTTCCACAGCTGAGAGCAGCCATCCTTTCCACCACAACTCATTCCACAGATGAGAACCATGGAGCTAGAACCAGGGTCTCCTCAGTCTGGGTCGAGTTCAGCCCAGATCTCCTCACAGTGCACAGATATCAGAGCCCACAGCAGTAACACCAGAGTAACACCAGCCACCACCTACCAGGCACACACAGCTCCAACTACAGTGCCTACTGTCACCCTTATACTGCAGGTGAGAAGACACAATCTGTCACTGACAGCAAATGGCAGCTTTGAACGCAGACCCATGGCCCCAGCACCTGATTCCGTCCAGGGTTCAGGGCTGGGTTCACCTGTCACCTGTTACTGGAAATCGCTCAAGGCTGAGGCCCTGTGTGATTTTGTAACCTTTTCACCTGCAGACTCCCAGAGCCTGGGGAAAGTGATTACCTCTCCATCTGCTTGTCCAAAGAGCAGCCGCCCAGGCGGGGTACTGAAGGAAGCTCCCGTCCACTGTGTGTGTCTATGCACTGCCCACTGTAGACAATGAGAGAGAGAGAGAGAGAGAGAGAGAGAGAGAGAGAGAGAGAGAGAGAGAGAGAGAAGCCAGTGCTGGCTACAAACACAGCTCTCACAATGCTCTGGGCAGTGGCTTCCTCCGCAGACAGGAAGGACACACTTTCAGTTTCTGAGAGGGAATTCAGACATAGGCAGGAAGGGAGGCGGTCAGGCCAGTGGCCACATGCAAGTGACCTCCCACTGCAGACTACTCTGGTCTAGTGTGGCCAGGAGACAGATGTCCAGCACACAGGAGGGATGAGAGCACCAAGTATCCGCCACCACACAGCCACTGGCAGAACCTAGCTTGGAGGAAAGCGTGGGGTTTCTGCGTCCAGGCCTGACTCAGGAACTACACAAACTTCCCAACACTCACTGGGCACCAGGCATAGAGCTAGGTAAGGACTCATCTGTGCACAGGGCTGGTATAGCTTTGACCTCAAGTAGCTTACAGTCTCCATCCCCATGGCGATCTCTGACCTGCCAAGCAGAAGGGCAAGGCACAAAGGAATTCCACAAAGGAAATGAAGACATTTAAGTAATATGTCAGAAAAACCAACCAGAGAAACCTGCCCCCCAATAATATTTAGCCAAAGGAGAGAGCTCTAACCCTGCCCCCCCCCTGCTTCCTTTGGTAGACCTGCATGTTAAACATTAATTATGGCTGTTACTCATTATACAGCAAAAAGCTTCCCATACAAACACAATTGTTAATTTCCTCACAGGCCCAAGGCATTCTGGGAGGCCATGAAAGAGACAGGAGGCATTCTGGAACTCCAGAGAGCCTGTTGTGAGGCATCACACTGCTGGAGTGTGGGGAGAACCGTGGCCAGGTCTGAGACTCCCTGTGGGACTCTCTGCAGACTCTGGGTCTCCAAGGAGGCACAAGGAGCAGCAAGTGTGAGCCGTGCTCAGAGCACACAGCACCAGAGTACTAACTTCACGGTATCTCCTCCTGTGGGGGCAATGACCAGACCGATACTAAGGCCAAAGAGCAAGTGGAGCAATTGCTTCTACCTCAGGGATCTCCCGAGCTACCCTGTACCAGGCTCAAATAACACTTTTTCTAGATGAGGCCAATGTGATGGTGGTGAAGGCAGGCACTTTTCATTCAGATGGGCCTAAGTTCACTGCTATGTGACTGCAGGTGAGCTGCTTACTGCCTGAGCTTCAGTACTATCATTTATGTTACCACAACGAAACAACACCCACATGGCAGGGCTTGAAGGGCTAATTTAAACCAGGTTCGTAATTGCTTCTCAATAAAAACTAGCTTCCTGTTCATTCCTTCTTCCCCTCTTCCCATACTGGGGCTCCTTTAAGTAAATCAGCCGACCGAGCTGCTCAGCTGCGTCTCAACTGTTAGGAACCAGCACACACAAGGCAGCACTCTCCCTTTCTCTGTCCTTCCAAAGGCCCTCGATAATGTTGAGAAGGCATCAAAACTTCAGAGGGGCTCCCTAGGGGGTACAGCACTAGCACCCCAAGAGATTACCATGACAACTGTGCGTCTGGCTGTTCCTGTTCCGTAACAGATCACTCAGGGAATATGACAGGAGCCCAATCCAGTAGGCTGAGAGGGGACTGCCATGTTAGGGGAGGTTTTCTGGAAGGGCCTCCAATGGTGTCACCTGAGATGAGCAGTGATACCCTCCCTGGCTCCCTCAGCCCCTCACCCGATGCACAGTATGTCATGAGTGAACTGGAAGTTCTCCAAGTGGATTCCTCCAGAGAACTGTGACTTCTCATATATTCAGTCAGGATTCAGGTGCCACTTGGTGCTGTAACACCTTCTGCAGTGGCTTATTTGCAGCTCAAGTTCAAAACTCCTATTCTAGGAAGACCAAACAGGTCACTTCTAACACAGGGAGGGGCAGAGGCCACCCTCACTCCGACTACTGGCCTGAGCCTCCGGCAGGATGAACAGGAGTGAGGGCTGGGTAATGGAGGGGCAGAGTCCCTTCAGTAGAGCTGCTTTCCAGGCCTCCTGTCCCCGTTTCCCACTGCCAGGCATCATCAGGAACAAGCTTTGTAAAAGAGGCCTCCAGGGCAGCTAAGCGCCTCTTCATGCAGTGCTGTTTTTTATATTAAATTAAACTTTATTTAATTTGGCAAGCCCTTCCAGAACTCTAATAATAAACCTCAC
>JADRCD010175138.1:0-36201 GCA_019843815.1 Montemys delectorum | reverse complement strand
ATCCATCCATCCATCCATCCATCCATCCATCCATCCATCCATCCATCCTCCATCCACCAATGGATAGGATTCAATCACATGCCCACCCACCCACCATCCATCCTATTCTGTCCACTTATGTATAGCATGAAATCTATGCATTCATCTATTCACCCACATGCTTATTTATGCTTATGGAAAAAAGTCAGTATATTTGAGCTATGTATACACATCAATCATGGGTTCAACATGCCACCTGACAGAACTTACTTTACATCTATTCAGAAGGCAGAAGGCTGACTAATTTGGGTTCCTGTGGAGTTCTATCTCTCAAGTATGCCTAATTCCAATCTTTCTATTGTTCATCTCCAGGCCTTTTATGTAGATTATGTTACTTCAACCCTTCTAAGTATCATTTGGATGATAATTAGACTACATTCTAATATATGTGTGGTACTAAGTTGCTAAGAGACCTAAATGCTGTGGTTCTTATGGATCCGAAAATCAAATAACTAATGCAGAAGGAAGCTGTGATGGTTTCCATATGCTCCGTCCAGAGAGTAGCACTGTTGGGAGGCCTTGCTGGAATAGGTGTGGCCTTGTGGATATGGGCTTTAATACCCTTGTCCTAGCTGCCTGGATGCCAGTATTCTTCTGGCAGCCTTCAGATGAAGATATAGAGCTCTCACCAGAAGATGGAGGCAGGAAGTGGGGCAAGACGAACAAGATGAGGTTCATCAGCAAACAAAGGGCTCGCTAACTGTGAAAAGTTTAAAACATGATGACTCCGAACAGTATACTGTTGTCTCAGACTCACAGAAAAGGAAAAAGAAAAAAGAATAGACAGAATAACAGCAGCACACATAATAACAGCCTCAGGAGCACATCAGCTAACAGGAGCTGAGAGTCATGGGCCAACGCCAGTGTGATGGTTTGTATATGCTTGGCCCAGGGAGTGACACTATTAGGAGGTATGGCCTTGTCGAAGTAGGTGTGTCACTGTGCGTGTGGGCTATAAGACCCTACTCCTAGCTGCCTGGAGGCAAATCTTCCACTAGCAGCCTTCAGACAGAGATGTAGAATTCTCAGCTCCTTCTACACCATGCCGACCTGGATGCTGCCATGTTCCTGCCTTGATGATAATGGACTAAACCTCTGAACCTGTAAGCCAGCCCCAATTAAATGCTGTCCTTATAAGAGTTACCTTGGTCATGGTGTCTGTTCATAGCAGTCAAACCTTAGCTAAGAGAAATGCATTGGATGTTCATAAAAATGCTACAGGTAACCAGACCCTGATGCCTCTGCCCCCGTGTGCAGCCAACAGTGAGTCCCCTTAGCCCTGGATCTTGTGTCACTCTTGGACTCTTCCCAAGTGACATCATTCTGTGTCTGGGTCTCAGGATTTTGCATAGAGTGACAGATATACTGGAGCCATATGGGCTTTTGGAGACCCTTAAACCAGGGTCCTCTGCACTGTAATGGGTTTTTCCTGGACTTAACTAGAGTCCTCTTTCTTCCTCTATTCCTCTTCTATCACCCATTACCCACAGAGTGTTCATCCTCCCAATGCCAGAGGCAGTATCAAGCCTGTGCTCTCCAACAGGATGCTGATTTTTCTACTGGAGGGTCCCATGAGACCAGATGCTGGGCAGAACCACTATGAGACCCCTCCTCTGTCTATGCCTGCTACAACTTCTCCTTTCCCGGTGTCCCGAAGACTTTCCAGGTGTTCTACATTCCTCTGTGTTCCATACCAGCCATGACTTTCTGTTCACTTCCTTGCTTGTCATATCCCCCTTATTGGTGACTTATTGCTCTTCACAGGTGCCAGTGCTGAGTCAGCGTCTCTGATCCTTCCCCTGGAGCTGTGTAGTGGCTTATTGTCCCAGTCTTCTTACTGCACTGCAGAGTAGGCTTGGTGACAGAGTCTATGGGGGGACAGATGCCTTGCACCCTGCTTGAAGCCTACAAAGACATTACTTTGCAGCGCTTTGACAACTGCAGGTGGTGGCTCGCAGAAGCAGGGTGCTGAGGACTGCTGAAGGGACGTGTAGATATTGACCCATTTAATCCTACGAGGAAACACATTATTGTCTTCATTGTGCAAATTGAGAAACTGAAGCTAAGTGTGGTTAAAGGATTGGCCTGAATCACCAAACTTATGAGTTCCAGAGCTGTGCTGTTTAGTCAGGGAGTGTGATACTTAAAGACTAAGGTTATGTGTGGTCCACTCTTCCTTTCTCTTTGGCCAAGCTCCTATGATCCTTCTCAGCATCAACAGCTTGTCTTGGCTCTGCGCTGTACTCTGCCTCATGTTTCCCCTTCTCTAACCTCTTGGCCCCACACCTCTGGTGATGGTTAATCTTGGCTGTCAACTTGTGTGGATCTGGAATCAGTTAAGAGATAAGTTTCCTGGGTAACCCTCTGGTAATTATGTAGATTCAGATCATGTGTTTAAGGCATTTTCCTGATCATCTTCCCTGAAGTAGGACGACACATCTTTATGTGCACAGTGACTCCCAGCAGCAACCCAGATATAATGAGGTCAGAGGGCAAAGGCTTTCGCTTCTTGCCAGCTTTGTCTTTCCTGGTGCATTCACCCACTCCGTTGCAATCATTCGCCCTTTGCTGCATTCTCCAGCATTCTTTGGGCTTCAGTGGACTGAAAACCAGAGGCTCCCAGGAAGCTTTTGTGTCTTTAGGGCCAGATGTGACTCTCGAGGCATGTGCCTTGCTGCCCAAGCCACAATTAGGTTGTGAAGATAGCTGGTGGATCCTTCAGGTCACATCATGGAAGCCAATCTAATATGCAACCTGTTTGAGTATTTTTGTTTCTCTTGAGGACCCTGACTGAGACATCTCTCGAATTTCCTTCTAAGCAGGAAGGGTTGTGAGCTTCAGAGCAGGGTGCTTACAAGGCACTTGTGGCCGGGCAGTGGTGGTGCATGCCTTTAATCCCAGCACTTGGAAGGCACAGGCATGACAATTTCTGAGTTCGAGGCTAGCCTGGTCTGCAGAGTGAGTTCTAGGACAGCCAGGGCTATACAGAGAAACCCTGTCTCGAAAAACTAAAAAGAAAAAAAGAAAAAAAAAACACTTGTGATTTAGTTCATATTTCTTCACAATACCCTTCACACGTACCCTTCACAATACCCACAGTACCCACCCACATTAATATGTGGATGGTTACAGGAGACATTTTCTTTGTGTTGATTTTGCAGGGGATGATAAGAAGCTGTAGTTGCATATGTAAAGGGAAGTAGAAAACGAAGGCAATTATATGGATAATTAAAAAAGAATATAGCACTCTTTGGGAGTGGGAGGAGAGCTCAATTATGTAGATTTACCTGATGGGAATTTAAAAATCATAATTATCCACACGCAGGCATGGGTGCTCATTTTTTCTCTCAGTGGGTCAAAGAGAGCCTGAGTCAGCAGCTCTGCTCTCACTGTGGCCTGGAGGCCCGTGGGATGCGTGCAGTCCTGTGCTCTGGTTTCTCTCTGGACTGACATAGCTGGGCTGGCCTGGGTTATGAAATCAGCCTTCTGGTGTGTATCATATGATACTCTGGATCTCAGAACTCCATGTCTTAGCACTCAGCCTGCATTTTCCCTGAGGTTTTTTTTTTTTTTTTTTTTTTTTGTATTCGGTGAGGCTGTAAACTCCATGAAGTCCCCCAACACTTTCTTAAAAGCAGCAATACTTTTCCAGCCGCTTCTCCAGGTCTCTGCAGAACTAACTCCTGGTAGTCACTATCTCCAACTACATTAAAAGGACCTGAGATGATCCCAGCAGAGGTTCGGAGGTGGCCACTGACACCCCTCCTCCAGCTCTCCCAGATGAGACCAGGTACCGGGCGGAAAATGACTCTGAGGATGAAGAGTGGGAACCTCACTATGATGTTCTGGGAATCAGCCAAGCAACCAGTGATGTGTCGGGTTGACCACGCTTCCTGGTATAGTTGGTTATACATCTCTTTCAGCTGTTTGCTTTATAGAGCAAGAACGCTAGGAAGGCCCCAATGTTTATTTATTTTTTTTTAATTTTTATTGAATATTTTCTTTATTTACATTTCAAATGTTATTCCCTTTCCAGGTTTTCCTCCCTCCCAGAAACACCCTATCATATCCTCCCTCCCCTCTATGAGGTGTTCCTCCACCCACCCACCCACTCCCATCTCCCCACCCTCAATTCCCCTACACTGGGGCATCTATCAAGCCTTCATAGGACCAAGGACCTCTCCTTCTATTGGTACATGACAAGAGTATCCTCTGCTACATATGCAGCTGGAGTCATGTGTACTCTTTTGTTGATGGTTTGGTCCCTGGGAGTTCTGGGGGGTGTGGTTGGTTGATATTGTTGTTCTTCCCATGGGTTGCAAAACCCTTCAACTCCTTCAGTCCCTTCCCTAACTCCTCTATTAGGGACCCCCTGCTCAGTCCACCAGTTGACTGCTAACATCTGCCTCTGAATTTGTAAGGCTCTGGCAGGGCCTCTCAGGAGACAGCTATATCTGGCTCCTTTCAGCATGTACTTCTTGGCATCCACAATAGTGTCTGGGTTTAGCAACTGTGTATGGAATGAATCTCCAGGTAGGACAGTCTCTGGGTGGCCTTTCCTTTAGTCTCTGCTCTACACTTTGTCTCCATATTTGCTCCTGTGAGTATTTTGTTCTCCTTCTAAGAAGGATCGAAGCACCCACACTTTGGTCTTCCTTCTTCTTGAGCTTCATGTGGTCTGTGAATTGTATCCTGGTTATTTAGAGCTTTTAGGGCAACATCCACTTATCAGTGAATGTATACCATGTGTTTTCTTTTGTGATTGAGTTACCTCACTCAGGATGATATTTTCTAGTTCTCTCCATTTGCCTAAGAATTTCATGAGTTCATCATTTTTAATAGCTTAGTAGTACTTCATTGTGTAAATGTGCCACATTTTCTGTATCCATTCCTCTGTTGAAGGACATCTGGGTTCTTTCCAGCTCCTGGCTATTATAAATAAGGCTGTTATGAACATAGTGGAGCATGTAGCCCCAGTGTTTATTAACCACAAGTGTTAAAGATCAAAATAGATCAATTCTTGAATCAATCTTAAAGGCGATTACTTTCTAAGCCGAGATTGATGAGATGTCCACTGTGTTAGAGATATGATCACACTGAAGGAAAAGCTTAGTGCATCAGTGCCAGCAGAATGAGAGAGCTCATTGCGAATATACTATTTCAAGTCTGACTGGTCCTGGAGATGCTTTCAGGAGACCTTGGTAGACCATCCAGCACGAGTGATTTTTTTTTTTTTCAGTTATGAGGCAGGATTTCAAGAATAGTCCAAGACTTGAAATGAGGTAAACTCAAGGTTTAAGACTGCTCAAATGTCGCCAGCCTCGTGGGAAGCATCAGTGTGAAGACGTTGAGTCAGCACTTGGAGAAGGAGTGGGGATAAATTTGGAGATTTTGCCTCAGCCAGTATGAAATTTGACAATTGCTCCTAAAGTCTTGGTGACCTGATTTCATCCAAGTTAAGATATCAAAGAGAAAGTGAAGAGCTATAAACTCTTGGGTCATTGTTGTCCAGGTGGGACTCCGAGATCAGTCAACACTATAGAGATGTAGAGACCCTGGCTTATTGCACTCACACAGTGCATGACTCTGCCCTAAGCATAACAGTGTGTTCCTGAATAACTCTCCAAAGCATCACTTAAGTATGGAAATGAACTAGATCAAAATGTCAACGTGTACTTCTCTTCCCATACTCAAAGTCTCCATTAGAGATACACACAGGTGTGTCAGGGACACTGGGACTGCTGGGTGCCAATGCTGCTGGAGCCAGCTTCTGAATGTTGGCATGGCACCACTGCCCTTGTGTTCTATGCTAGGCTCACTAAAGAGAATGGCTCACCAGCCACCTTCCCTCTGGTTACTTCTGCCTTCTACCTTAGCTCACTTCTCTTTTAGAGAAAAAGGCCTTTTAAGATATATTTATGATTTTTGACAGTAAGTATGAATTTAGCTGTGTGCTCTTATATATGTATACAATCTGTGACATATTTATTCAAGTTATAGATATTCCTATAAACAGGGAGAAATAGTAGCAGGACATTGAGTATTAACACGGATCCACACTGACATATACCAAGTGCAGCAGCTATGTTTTAAACACTGAGATGGCTCTGGGTTCTTCATTCATCCATGGACACAGTTATTTCTCCAAGCTGCATTTCAGAACATCTTAGTTGTATGGAAAATCCTTTTCACTTTTTCTAGAGTGAATATTTTTTCTTCTATTTCCTACTGGTAAGCAATGGTGATGTTTTCTAAGTCACAGAAAAACTGCAAGAATTCCAGTGGGGTGCAGAAGGGGCTTGTGGCCGTCCACAGTAGTCTGGCCATGAGTGGCCTTTGGTGCTTCTGATGACACAGATGTGACTGCTTCACCCTCTTCCTGCCATGAGCATCGCTCCACAGGTGCCCTGCTCCCACCCAGGGGGTGAACAGCAAGGAGAGAATGATCTTAATTAGTGAGGTGAATTTCATTCTTTTGTTCTTTTGTAACCATGGTGTATGTGTGTGGTATATGTGTTATTGTGTGTATGTGGTTGTGTGTATATATATATGTAGTTGTGTGTGTGTGTGTGTGTGTGTGTGTGTGTGTGTATGTGCATGTGCACATGCAGGCCAAGAAGACAACCTCAGGAATCATTCCTCAGGTGATTTCAACCATTTGGTTTGGGTTTTCCTTGAGATAAAGTCTTTCACTGGTCTGGAATTCACCATGTGGGCTAGCCTGGGTGGCCACCGAGTCCCAGGGATGCACCTGTCTCCACCTCCCTAGTGCTGGGATTATTATTTCATTTTTTTCTTGGGTTCTAGAGGTGGAGCCAGTTGTCCATACTTGCAGAGTCCCTGTCTCAGCTTCAGGTTTCTATTCTTAGACTCTTTCAACTTCTTGGGGAAAACCAAATTTAGCTCCAGATGCATTTTCTTTCTGTGTGTATGTGAACCAAGCAATTCAAGGTAATGCCTACTCATTAGCAGGATAAAGACAAAGGATTTGGAATTGTATTTAGAATGTTAAGTTACAAATACCAATACTTTTATTTTTTTAATATTTTTATTTACCCATTGAGAATTTTATATATGTTTTGCATTATTTTATGCATTGTTTTACAGTGGTATATTTTGATTATGTTCACCCATTTTTGCCCTCTCCCACTCCACTTAGATTTCTATTAACACATTCCCTCCCAACTTCATTGTCCTTCCTTCCTTCCTTCCTTCCTTCCTTCCTTCCTTCCTTCCTTCCTTTCCTTCTTTCTTTGTTTTTAATAGCTCATGAGTACAATTAGTGCATATAGATGTGCACAGCTGCAAGAGAAGCCTACTGGGACCCACAACTGTAAAAATGCCCCTCCCTCATGCAACAGTTATCAGTTGCTAACAACCCTTTAGCCAGAGGTGTGTCCTCTTGAGCAGCTTCTCCCTCTTTAGTGCTGGGATTTCGGTTGACTTGGTCTTGCCAGGTAAACTCATCACCTCTGAGTTTGTAAGTGAACAGCCATTGCATATACAGAAAGCAGCATTCCATAGAACTAACTCCCTGTCCATCCTCCAGCTCCTCCAGCTCTCACCCTCTTTCTTATTCCCTTTTCCATGATGTTCTCTGAGCCTTGGGGACAGGACAAGTTGATATACAGATATCCCATTTAGAGCTGAGTACTAAATAGCCATTTTTTTTTTTATTTCTGAGCACTTCCACCAATTTTGAGTCTCTGCATTAGCCTCGGCGCACCACCACCACCACCACTACTACTATTACTGCTACTACTGCTACTACGACCACCAGGAAGCAGCATCAGCATCAGCAGCATCTTTGACCAAGTTTTAGAGCAGCCAAGATCTCTGTATATAAACATATTTAGAAGGTTGTTTGACACTATATAGCACAAAACAATAATAGGTTCTCCCCTAGGGCCCATGCCTTTCCCAGCCAAAGGCCTTTGACCAGATTTTCAGTATAGGACATAAACTTTGTCCAATTGAATAGGCTTTAAACCCAATTAGAAAGTGGTTAGTTACTGTATGGGCTGGTTTCATGTGTCACCTTGACACGAGCTGGAGTTATCACAGAGAAAGGAACTTCAGTTGAAGAAATGCCTCCATGAGATCCAGCTGTAAGGCATTTCCTCAATTAGTAATCAAGGGGGGAAGGGCCCCTTGTGGGTGGTACTATCTCTGGGCTAGTGATCCTGGGTTCTATAAGAAAGCAAGCTGAACAAGCCAGGAGAAACAAGCCAGTAAGGAACATCCCTTCCATGGCCTCTGCATCAGCTCCTGCTTCCTGACCTGCTTGAGTTCCAGTCCTGACTTCCTTTGGTGATGAACAGCAACGTGAAAGTGTAAGCTGAATAAACCCTTTCCACCCTGGGTATGGTCATCAGCATCTTTTCTTCCTCAGCAGTCTGCATAGCACCTTCCAGAACCATGAAAGCTAGCCAGCAGGGAAGAGGTTTCCTGGGTTTGAGACTGATTCCTCTACATCCTGCAATGGAATTGTGTGGTATTTTCAGCAACAGGGTTTTACCAGGCAGGTGTGATGTGTATCCAGAAGCAATGATGAATAGTGTGTTGTTCTGAGACCTCGGGGACTTCTTTCATCCACAACTTGTAGATACTGGTCCCATGCTTGGCACTGAAATTTTGTTTAATAATCTGTATCTTCTAGGAGCAGTGTTGTCCACTCATGCAGGGCACCTCTATTTAAGCTCCCTCCTCCATTTTTAAAAAGGTTTATTTTATATATAGTTTGAGAGTATAGCCCATCATGGTAGGGAGGCATGGCTTCAGGGGAGGCACTGAGGTGTGGAGGCGTGGCTGCAGGGGAGGTGTGGCTGCAGGGGAGGTGTGGTGGCAGGGGAGGCGTGGCTGCAGGGGAGGCAGGAGACTGAAGTAGCTGCTCACAGTATACTCAGTCAGGAAGCAGAAAGAGATGAATATTTGTGTTTAGCCTCTTCTTTTTGTTAAATTATTTTTCATAACTTATTTTTTTCTTCACACTGCATTCTAGTGGCAGCCCCCTCCCTCCTCTCCTTCAAGTCCCACAATTGCAAATCCTCCTCCCATTTCCCCCTTCCCAATTAAACTCCTTTTGAAAAATTATATTTTTAAATTAGCTAACTAACTAGTGTATTTCTGTAAGACTTTTTCATATGCCTTTATTTTTGCTTAATTGGTCCCCTACTCCTTCTCTGTATCATCCCCACTTAAACTTTTAATCTCCCACATTCCCTATCTTCTTTCGTATCTCATGTGGCCTTCTATTCCATCAGATTACATTTGTAATTGGCTGGAAAGGTAACAGGCTTCCATATGACTCTTACCCACCCCCTCTGCACATGTTCTTTATTTAGGCCGCTCTTTCTCTTCTACCCCAATTCCCCACTCTTTCCCTGATTAACAATTTCTGCCCTTATGTTCTTGCTCTCTACTTTTGCCTTACCTGTGTCTACACCCCTTCTTACTTTAGAGAAAGCCCTTCTTAGCCATGTCTAGTTTCTTGGCTTCCACAAGCACTCCAATTTGAGCATATGCACTGCCTCTTCCTTAATGTACACTCTGTTCTCATCACACTTAGGGGGAATGGCTCTTCTGCTATCTTGGTGGTAGCATGCTTGGCATCTCATTTCTGTCTGGCTTCTGTTGTCACACTAGGCATTTTCCTGCTTGCTCTCTGATACCTTCTTGATCTCTCTGTGTCTTTTAACTTGGGGCTTTCTCTTTGAATCTCCCAAACTGTATTTTGACATGCCACATCTTCCCAGGTAAGTTTAAAGTGAACATTACTCTCCAGCTTTCTTTGCTGAATATGTGGCTTTGTCTTGATAGTTCCTTTGTTCAATCACTAATAGATTATTGTCTATTATTTATAGCATGAAAGCAAGCATGCTGACCTGTGGACACCTGAGTTTCTCATGAGATTTCTTTGCAGCACAAATGCTTCGTGCACAAGCTGAACAAATTCTGGGGTTTTCTGCTGGAACCTACGTCACATTGTCTTCTATTATTAACACATTTTAGAAAAATGCACTGTTTTAAAGTTGTGCATAATGGCACATGTTTGTGATCTTTTATCACTCAAGAGGTTGAAATTGTAGAATGTTTAGTTCCATGTTAGCCTTGGTTACATTATCTTACTCTATTTTAGTTTTTAATAATAGTATTTTAGGTGAATGTTTATCTGGAAGGTAGAATATTGTTTAGTATACTGTGGATTTAAAACCAAAGTCAAATGATGCAGCGGAGAATGAATTCAGAGTGAGGGATGACCTACCACCTTCTACACAGAAGGAAGCTCCACAAAGAGCATGGGGGGAGGGGAGCTCAAAAGATCATCTGTCTCAGTTCACTGACTTACAGCCTTCTGAAGGAAGCTTTATAGATATTTCATGCATTAAGGATTAAGAGCAAGAGTGATTTAATTGGTTTCTGTCCCAGTATAGACAGATGTTCAATGAATGCTGGCCTTTGCAAAACTGGTTCCAGGTTCTGCCACAGGGTGCCTTTGTAAAACTGTGGTGTATTAAAATTCTAAAGCAGAATTTTATTTCTACAACAAGAAATGAAAATGGAATAACTTTTAAAATGATAAAGGTGCTTTGGCAACCTAAGGATTAGGGTACATACCTATAATCTCAGTCCTTAGATTTGAAGGCAGGAGGATATTGATTTCAAAATCACCCTGAGTATTGGCACAAAACCAGAAAAGGTTATCAATGGAATGGAATTGAAAATCCAAACATAAATTCACACATCTATGGACACCTATTTTGATAAAGAAGCCAGAAATACATGCTGGAAAAATGACAGCATCTTCAACAAATGGTGCTGGTCAAACTGAGTGGCTTCATGTAGAGGAACACTAATAAAATCATACTTATCCTTCTACACAAAAATCAACTCCAACTGTATCAAAGACCTCAATGTAAGGCCGCTGAATCTGAAAGAAAATAAGATGGGTTGAAAGAAAAAAACTGCCTTGAACTCATAGGCACAGGAGACAACTTCCTAAACAGAACACCAGCAGCTCTGGCACTATGATCTACCATTAATAAATGAAACCTCATGAAACGGAAAGCAGAGGACACATCAATAGGACAAAACAGCAGCCTGCCAAATAGGAAAAGATTTGCACCAACTTCACATATGAGAGAGGGCTAATACCCAAAATATATAAAGAACTCAAAAACTAGACATCAACAAACTAAACAATCCAATTAAAAATGGGGTACAGATCTAAACAGAGAATTCTCAATAGAGGTACCTCAAATGGCTGAGAAACACTTAAAGAAATGTTCAGCATTCTTAGCTGTCAGAGAAATGCAAATCAAAACTACTTTGAGATTCCATCTTACACCAGTTAGAATGGCTAAGATCAATAACACAAATGACAACTCATGATGGTGAGGGTGTGGAGCAAGGAGAACACTCCCCCATTGCTGGTGGGAGTGCAAACTTGTACAACCACTAGGTAAACCAGCCTGGCAGTTCCTCAGGAAGCTGGGAATGGATGCCAACTCTAGATTCAGCTGTACCACTCTTGGGCATCCACCTGAAAGACATGTCTACTACAGAGTCACTTACTCAGCCAGTGTTTCTCTGTTCATAAACCAGAGACTGAAAGCAGCCTAGATATCCATCAATGAATGGATGGATAAAGAAAATGTGATACATTTACACAAATGAATATTACTAAGCTGTTAAAAAAAATGAAATCATGAAATTTGTAGGTAAGTGGATGAAGCTAAAAAATATCATCCTGAGTGAGGTAACCCAGACTCAGAAAGACAAATATATATCTGCTTAGATGTGGATATTAGCTGTTATGTTTTGATAAGTGAGCCTCATTCTGCACAAGCAAGGAGGTTAGTAAGGGAGTAGGAACAGGGATTGATCTTCTGAGGGAAGAGAAGTAGAATAGATTGTTAATGAATGGACAAGAGCTGGGGACAGGAACCAGAGGACCAAATGGGCAAGGAAGAGGGGGACAAGGGAGCAAATACAGAGAGGGAAAGCTAAAATGAAGGGCCATTTGGGGGGCCATATGGAAAATTAATCCAGTAGAAGCTTCCTAAATTACACACATATATGAAATTGATCTGAACAAAATTGCTGAGTAACAGGAGACAGAGCTCCTACTGTCTGTCGCTTTTCACTAAATGAGGTTTCCAGTGCGGGGGAATAGTTACATCTAATCAAGTTGTTGGCCAAAGGGCCATCCCTGAGAATCCCCAAACAACCTCCGCTGCTGGTTGCTCTCTAAAAACTGAAAGTAAGGCCACATTTCACTAAACATGGAGAATTTCAGCAGGTGCAACTGAGAGTCTTCACTTCACTTCACGGGGTTAGTGTTCACAGTCCTGGAAAGTATTTTGCATGCTACCAAAAGAGAAAGGTGACCTAGCTATAAACTCTTTTATGTACAATAATGATCTCTCTGCAAGATGCACCAGTGGTACAAAATTTGTAGAAGTAACCAACCACTACCTGATTGGATTCCATGAGGGGGAGGGGGTCCATCCTGATACTGCCTCTATGGCTGGGAACCTGAATTAGTTAGGCCCAGGACTTAGGAAGAAACCAGATGGTACTGCTCTGCTAAAAGAACATAGCCATAAAATGACTCCCAGTGCTATTCTGACATGCTTATAGGTCAGCACCCTGTTCAGCCATTATCAGAGAAGCTTCTTCTATAGTAGGTGGGAACAAATACAGAGACCCCACAACTGGACAATGAATGGAGAGTGAGAGACCTTGGGACACCCAGTCCTAAAGGGGATGGCTCCATAAAATACCTTCTCTCAGATCTCAGGGAACTCTGTGGAAGAGGAGACAGAGAGAAGAAGCCAGAGGGGATGGAGAACACTAAAGAAATTGTGAGATTCGTAGGTAAATGGCCTTCTCAACACCGCCAGGACTAGTGCACATATGAACTCACAGACTTTGGTAGTATGCACTGGGCCAGCATGTGTGTCAGATGGGTGTCAGTGCTCAGAGGAGACGTGAATACAAACCTCTGTCCCTAACCCCAAAGCTATCTCCAATTGACAACCTCTTGCAAAAGAAAAATCTGTTTTCTCTATCTGAGTCTCACTGGGAATACAAACCACTTTTAAGGGCAGGCCTCATGCCCAGGAATAGATGGCTGGCCAACACAAAAGAACTCAGTGGAAATCTTTAGAGTTATGGTCCACAAAGTCTTGTCAGGCCCTTTGCACATACGTTATGGTTTCTGTTCTTGTGTTTTTGCTGGATTCCTGCATGTGTTAATGTGTGTGTCTTTATGTGTTTCTTGTGTGTGTTTTCCCCCTTTGGCTATTTTCCTTCTGTTTGTTTCCCTATTCTTGTTTGTTTGGTTTTGTCTTATTTTATTGTGTGTTGTTTTATTATTATCCTTTAGATGTCTGTTTGTTTTCTACGGGGGAGACAGAAAGGATGTGGATGTAGGCAGAAGGGGAGGTGGGGAGAATCTCAGAGGAATTGGGAGATAACTGTAACTGGAATATTTTATATAAAAACCTATTTTCAATAAAAGAAAAATAGAGGGAAACCAAACCAAACCAAACCCAATGAGCCTGAGTCACACAGTAAGGCCTATCTCAGAAAAGTAAGAGTCAAGGATGTTGCCCAGTGGAAGAACACTTTCTTAGCATGACCCAGCTCTTGATGCCTATTTAAGCACCTCAAACAATTATTCAATCAAAAATCAATGAATAATTGAAGAACTAAAAAAAACAAAGCTTTTCTGCAGAGAAGTCATCTGCTCAGATCAGTTGCACCACTCTTCTATGGGGTACCAACAGTAAGAAGGCATGCGTGAGTCACTTCTCAGCAGCTGGTAGAAGCAGCTCCCTGTACTTTCTGCCTTGGGACATGCATCCTATGTCCCCTCAGAAAGAGCCCGACTGGGCAGATGTTAGTCCTACTGAAGTTCTGATGATAGGAGATCAAGTCCTCAGTGGCTTGATGACCAAAAGGTCTCATTACATTGTCTTAAAGCTGTGTTTGTGGTTATTGAAATAATAATGAGATATGTGTAAGGATATTTAAGAGATTTTCATTCTTTGGCTAAGAATGTGATAAAGTAGATGCTAAAACTAGCCATTTCTCTCTCAGGTTCAGAATGCCTTATGCTTTCTCCTAGGCCCTTTGAAAAATCAATGAAAGGACCTGTCCTTTGTATTCTTGTTTCTGGTTAACTAATTTGTCTTCAGGCAGCAGTCATGGTAGTCTCAGAAGCATGAGGATGCACATTTTAGAAATGGAAGAGGTTTGTGAAGTTGAGAGAGCCACTGGGGTCTGTTGGTTCAGTAGCTGGCCAAGGAAGGTCTTCTGACTTCAGAGAAGGAGAAGCTCTGTCTCTGTGGAGAAACTGGCTTCTCATGGCTTCCCATGGCTTCTTGTGGCTTCTGATGGCTTCTGATGGCTTCCCATGGCTTCCCATGGCTTCTTGTGGCTTCTGATATCTTCTGATGGCTTCTCATGGCTTCTCATGGCTTCTCATGGCTTCTGAGAAACAGACTTAAACTTAGCAGCTTACCGGTACGATTTTATCACCACAGATGTCCGGAGGTCACAGATTTAATGGGACTTTCCCTGGGATAAATTCAAGAGGAAGGTTGTAACTCAAATGTGGGTGTCACTGGGCCAATCCCATGCCATGGCCACCAGCACCATGTTGGGGTGGAGGCTTTCTGTTCCCTCACCTCTCTCTGCACCCCAGAGGAGCCCACCATGGTTCATGCACCTCCTTCTGCATTCAAAGCCAGTAGATCTCCCTTGTCCACCTGGACCCAATCCCAGCCAAGTACCTCCTCACAGACTCAGCCCTGTCCCGACCCATGCTGAAGAGGGCTCCCAATGAACTTGCTCTTTCTCAGTGTGGGCATGGCTGCTGAGCACCTGTCTCTCACATCTGATTTGAATTTCAGAAAAACAGAACGCATGTGTGAGACATTTTCTGTTCTACTTCAAAGCTGTTTCTTAAAAGTGACTTTGGAGAACCATCATTAAAGGGAAATAGTTACAGTTTGAAAAACGCCCTTTTCATATCAGGATGACTCCATTTACTCCACATTGCCGCTGGTTAAGAAAAGCCAGCGGGCGCCTTTGGTAGCTGGAGCAGGTGTCATCACTGAATTTGTGTCCTGCTGGTCTTCATGCTTGCCACCCACAGAGGCAGCTCTCTACCCAGTGGCATCAGCATGGACACAGGGGAAAACACTTTGCAGGTCCAAAGATTTCCTCTGGGGAGAAAATCACTGCTTTGATCACAGCAACTTCCCTGCCTCCCCAGGGTAGCTGTCTCTTGTGCTTTGTCTACAGTCCATCCCTCCAACACCGCCCCCCCCCCCAATATGTTGTCTTCCTCCAGGCTCTGCAAACCACAAGTCATGGCTCCGAGCTGTATGAATGTGCAGCCGACATGGCTCTTGAAAGCCCCAGTGAGCAAACTTAAGTCTGGGGTCAGATTCGCTTGTCTTGTCTACACTGACTCTCCTTCTATACCCATTGCCAGCACTCCATCCAATCCTCACTTTAAGGATGCTCCCCACTCACGAGGTAGGTGCTCTGATGGAGCACTGCAGAGGAGCATGCAGGAGTTGCCATTCCCTACCAGGTCCACACACAGGGGCCTTAGATTTCACACTCACTGGGATGTTTGTGTAACCACATCCACTCCAGGCCTGGGAGCCCCCTCGGGCTCCTGGAGAACTCAACTATGGTCATAGAGGCTGTAAAGCCCCGGAGGACAGAAGCATGGGATAGTGTGAGAGGGCAGCCTCCCTAGCTCAGGACCGTGCCAGCTCCAAGGCCCTGCATCAGGCTAAGAATTGGCTATGTCCTTAGCCCAGTAGCCTTCTAGAAGATGCATTGAGATATGTCCTCTTAGGGACCATGAATATGTGCTATATAGGCTTGGGAAAAAACCATCATGGCTGCTCCTAGGGTCTTGTACAGCAAGGTGGGCACCTGCACAGGGCAAGTCATTGTGGAGGTCAAGCACAAGGGAAAACCCTGTGCCAATTTGAGAACTCTCATCTCAGGCAAGGTAGAGACTCATTCTTGATTTGAGAGTTGACTATATTGAGCCTTCCTATGGAGGGCAGGGTAGTTCATATCTAGGGAAAGGGTCAAAATGTGATGGGAGTGTGAGCTCATGTGTGCTTATGTGCATAGATGTTTGGACGAGCATTCACATGCATATAAGTATGCCCTTGAGTGTGTGTATGAATATTTGCATAGTTATGCAAATTGTCTGCTCGAGTACATTGGAGTATATCCACATTTTTTTTTAAATGTATTCTTTCCTTATATATTACATTCTGGCTGTAATCTTTCCTCTCCCCACTCCTACCCAACCCTCCCCCATCCTCCATCAAGAGCCACTCCTCCATTCCCTTCAGAAAAAAGCAGGCTTCCCAAGGACATAGACAACATGGCATAGCAAGCTACAATAAGACTGGGCACAAATCCTTATATAAAGGATGAGCAAGGTAACCTAGTAGGAGGAGACAGGTCCCCAAAGCAGGCAAGAGTCAGAGATCCCCTCCACGCCCTCCGTTAGGAGCCCCACAAGAACACCAAGCTACACAACCATAACATAAATGTAGAGGACCAAGCCCAGACCCAGAAAGGCTCCCTAATGGCCATTCCTGTTTCTGTGAGCCCCTACGAGCCCTGCTTAATTGATTCTGTATGCCATGTTCTCGTGGTGTCCTTGACCCCCTGACCCCAGCTCCTACAATCTTTCCTCTCCCCCTTTTCTCAGGATTCCCTGAGTTCTCCGTAATGTTTAGCTGTTGGTCTCATGCGCATGTTTTGTTTTTTGTTTTTCAAGTGTGTATGTGTACGTGTGTGTGTGTGGTTTTGTGTGTATGTGGCTGTGCCTAAAAGTGCATGTGGTACATGGTTATACACATAGGTACACTTGAATGTCTACAGACATGGATATTGTTTGTTCATGCTTATTTGCATATATGGTATATTTATGAAACAAAAATAAAAACCAGAGGGCAGCTGATGCAGAAGGTGGAGCATGCAGCCAAGTGAGGCCCATGCTAGGTACGACTGGGCAGCCAGACTGGTCCCCTGGGACTCCTGCTGCCTTCAGGGATGGCTAGAGGGCTGGGAACATGTACTTAGAGATGGAGATATAGTTGTCAGTGGAACAGAGTGAGTAAGGCCCAGCACAAACTTAATATTTCAGTTGAAATGTTATAAAACTTGAAAGGAGAGCTGACATGAAGGAGCAGAGGCCTGAATCATGGGCCTTTTTTTCCCTTCTTCTTAATTAGATATTTTCTTTAGTTATATTTCAAATGATATCTCCTTTCCCAGTTTCCCCTCCAAAAAAGCCAAAAACCAAAAAACAAAAAACCTGTTCCCTCCCCCTCCCCCTGCTCACCAACCCACCCTCTCCCACTTCCTGGCCCTGGCATTCCCCTACACTGGAGCATAGAACTTTCACAGTACCAAGGGCCTCTCCTCCCATTGATGACCTACCAGGTCATCCTCTGCTATACATGTGCTGCTGGAGCCATGAGTCCCACCATGTGTACTCTTTGGTTGGTGGTTTAGTCCCAAGGAGCTCTGAGGGTACTGGTTAGTTCATATTGTTGTTCATCCTAAGGGGCTGCAAACCCTTCAGCTCCTTGGATCTTTTCTCTAGCTCCTTCATTGGGGACCCTGTGCTCAATCCAATGGATGGCTGTGAGCCTCTACTTCTGTATTAGTTGGGCACTGGCAGAGCCTCTCAGGAGACAGCTATATCAGGCTCCTGTCAGCCAACACTTGCTGGCATCCATAACAGTGTCTAGATTTGATGACTGAATATGGGAAGGATTTCCAGGTGGAGCAGTCTCTGAATTGTCCTTACTTCAGTCTCTGCTCCATCATTTGTCTCTGCAACTCCTTCCATGGGTATTTTGTTCCCTCTTCTAAGAAGGAACGAAGTATCCACACATTGGTCTTCCTTCTTCTTGAGTCTATTGTGGTTTGTGGATTGTATTTTGGGTATTCCAAGCTTCTGGGCTAATATCCACTTATCAGAGAGTGCATACCATGTGTGGTTTTTTGTTATTGGATTGCCTCACTCAGGATAATATTTTCCAGATCCATCCATTTCCCTAAGAATTTCATAAATTTATTGTTTTTAATAGCTGAGTAGTAATCCATTGTGTAGATGTACCACATTTTCTGTATCCATTCTTCTGTTGACATATATCTACAGAGCAATTTGATAAAAACTGCATGGTATTGGTACAGTGACAGGAAGGTGGATCAATGGAATAGAATTGAAAACTCAGAAATGAACCCACACACCTATAGTCACTTGATCTTTGACAAAGGAGCTAAAACCATCCAGTGGGAAAAAGACAGCATTTTCAACAAATGGTGCTGGTTCAACTGGCAGTTAGCATGTAGAAGAATGTAAATCGATCCATTCCTATCTCCTTGTACAAAGCTCAAGTTCAAGTGGATCAGGGACCTCCACATAAAACCAGATACACTGAAACTAATAGAAAAGAAAGTAGGGAAGAGCCTTGAGCACATAGGCACAGGGGAAAATTTCCTGAACAGAACACCAATAGCTTATACTCTAAGATCAAGAATTGACAAATGTGATCTCATAAAATTGCAAAGCTTCTGTAAGGCAAAGGACACTGTCAATAGGAAAAAACGGCAATCAACAGATTGGGAAAAGATCTTTATCAATCCTATATCTGAAAGAGAGTGAATATCCAATTTATACAAAGAACTCAAGAAGTTAGACTCCAGAGAATCAAATAACCCTATTAAAAATAGGGTACAGAGCTAAACAAATAATTCTCAACTGAGGAATACTGAATGGCTGAGAAGCACCTAAAGAAATGTTCAACATCCTTAGCCATCAGGGAAATGCAAATCAGAACAACCCTGAGATTCCACCTGACACCCAGTCAGAATGGCTAAGAACAAAAACTCAGGTGACAGCAGATGCTGGTGAGGTTGTGGAGAAAGAGGAATACTCCTTCATTGAGGGTAGGATTGCAAACTGGTACAACCACTCTGGAAATCAGTGTGGCAGTTCCTCAGGAACCTGAGAACCCAGCTATACCACTCCTGGGCATATACCCAGAAGATGCTCCAACATGTAATAAGAACACATGCTCCATTATGTTCATAGCAGCCTTTTTTATAAGAGCCAGAAACTGGATCATGGGCTTTTTAAAAGTCACCCATTATTTAATTCCCATGTGGAGTTCTTACTGGGAGCATGACTACCCCATGTC
Source organism: Montemys delectorum (assembly GCA_019843815.1). NCBI lineage: Eukaryota > Metazoa > Chordata > Mammalia > Rodentia > Muridae > Montemys > Montemys delectorum. The sequence goes on along the minus strand of JADRCD010175138.1, from coordinate 16,897 downwards.
AGTAGAGCCTACGGATGTCTCAGTTGCTCGTACACATATCCCTACATCTCTAATAAAGCTTCCAAAGGAAATACATGAGCCCATGCCTGTGGATACCCTGAGAACTGGTACATCTGAGTGCTGGAGCCCACTGAGCAGGCAGGCTTGACTTGTGCCTTTTTAGGAGCAAGTTTCTAATTTTCTCACATCCTCCCAGCTGTACTGTGTGCTGGGTGCTTCACCTCTGAACTCATGGTGAATTTCAGAGTCACTGCTTTTCCATCCAAGGTCTTCCAAGACTCATCGCTGCTATATCTTAAGGTTTAGATGCAGCAAGACCTGTGTGCGTGCACGTACATATAGGATGTGCTTCAGAAATGCTCATATATTTGAATGATTGAGCCAATGGATGAGGTACTTGTGTTCTGTCTTTGGGAAGGACATTCCTGTTTTGCAGTATGAGAAAGGCTAGTGTTGCATCTCTCAGGTTCATCTGTGGAATGTTGTCATAGGCTCGCTCGGTCCCCATTGTACGCAGTGTTCTGTGAACCCCCTGACAGTCTCCCTTGGTCATTTGTAGATATCATGATTATACACTGAGAGGGAGCTGGGAATTCTGTACTCCTGACAAGCTGCCACCAGAGGCTGACTTCTGTGTCCTGAGTTTTAGAGAATGGAGACTATGGTCCCTTCTGTAGTGAGGACCCCGGTCCTAGCAGCTTCCTTGATTCCAGATCATTTTTCAGAAGAGATAGAAGGGGTGAGCTATGTACAGCAGTGCTGAGGAATGTTGAGAGCAACTATGGGTAAATAATCTGAGGGCAAAGCTGAAGTCAACGCTGAAGTAGACTAAAAGGCTGGAAGGAAACTCCCTGGTGCTAGAAAAGACTGAGGCTTGAGTGGAGAAGGGAGGCGAGGCACACAGCCAGGAGCTTCTGAGCTGTGGGCATGCATGCCAGCCATCTGCAGAACACAGGCAAGAGCCCATGACAGGGAATGAGAGCCAGTACATGCTCTACTGACAACTGAGGTGCACACAGATGCCTTATTTTTATTTTTTCAAAAGGAGAAACTGTGCTCTGTTGAATTTTCTTTCTCTCAGAGACCATCAAGCAACTAGACTTTTGAAAGGATTTGTGTTCATCTTCTGAACATCACTCTGTCATCCTAGCTGATATTTGAACGTGTTCTAATTAAAGTGCTGCATCTTAGACGGGTGAGGGCTTAAGCTGTGCCCAGTTACATGTGAACTGACTGATAAAGGACCAGTCATCAGCCCTGCCAAGTACACAGCTAGCTAGCAGCTGTGGAGCCTTGGGAGCGTGCTTCAGACGCTCTTGCATCATGTTTCCATAAAAGTTTCTGCATCATCACCCCCTCCTTTCGTGTCTGAGCTTTATATCATTTGGGCGATAGGAAAGACAGGTGTGGCTTGTAATTCTCCGCCCACACTTTAAGTAACCAGTGGCTTTGAGTATCCATCCCTTGGATGCTGTTGTGGTTTGGGTATGAAGTGTCCCTCTGTGCTCATGTTTGGAATGCTGTGTCTTCAGCTGCTCACACTATGTTGGAAAATTATGTGGGCCTGAGTTGAAGGTAGCAAGTCAGTCTTGAGTGTATTATTTATAACCACTGTCTGTCTTGTTCTGTTTGTGGACCCCCACTGCTCAATATCTTTTCTGTTGCTGTGATTAAAAACACTTTGACTGAAGCCACTGAGGAGCAGGAAGATTTATTCAGTTTACATTTCCAGGCCATAGTCCATCATTGAAGGAAGTCAGTGCAGAATCATTGAGGGACATAGCTGACTTGGTGATGGTCTTATGCTCAGGTTGCTTTTGTATACAGTCTAAGACCACCTACATAGGGTTGGCATGGCCCACAGTGAGCTTGACCCTATGGTATCAATAATTAATGACCTTCCCCAGACATGCTCACAGGCCAAACTCGTAAAGGCAAGCCCTCAGTTGAAGGCTTCCCCTCCAGATTACACCAGACTATGTCAAGCTGAGACTAAGGCTAACTAGGGTAACTACCATGATGTGAACTGAGCTATCTAGCTCTGCTTTCCTTACCATGGAGGTTGGCACCCTCTGAAAGCACGAGCCAAAACAGATTTGTTTGAACGGTTTCTGTCAGGTGTTTTGTGACAATGACACCTGGCCTGAGAACCCAGCCAGTGTCCTACATGGAACCTGAAACTGCTCATTGGAAAGGCCCACTCAGATGGCCAACTATGTGATGCACTATGCCAGAACAGAGTCCAACTGAATGGCCCCAACTGTCACTGTGTGGAGCTGAGCCCAGCTTCCCTGCTGAGCCCTGTCCAAACAACTTCAAATGAGGAGATAAAATGGACAATAGTGTTTTAACGTATCCAGCTTTGGAGTGATAGATTGATTACAGGGCAACAAAGAGCTGGTCTGAGTGTGATACAGAACCTGGATGTCACAGTTACATTCAGACATTTTGTTAGAGAGGTGAAGGCTACATGGCCTTAGTGGTCAGAGACTGAGGCTTCAGGCTCCTTATCTGTAGTAGAAGCAACACCTATTACGTGCTGTGCAGAGAGAAGCAGCACCTATCATGTGCTGTGCAGAGAGAAGCAGCACCTATCATGTGCTGTGCAGAGAGAAGCAGCACCTATCATGTGTTGTGCAGAGAAAGTTAGAGGCCTTAGCAGTGCCTCAGCATAGTGATATATTGCATAGAATACTCAGTCTCCTTCCCCAATGATCCATTTGTGGAGGTCAACAAATTTATTGCATCTGGAAAGTGACAAGGACTTGGTGGGAATCGTTGTTTCAGGTATTAGAAATGGGGACCCTAAGGATGGAAGAGAATTTTTTTTCATAAAATTTCCATTTCTTAAAATCCAATTTGCATGAGATACCCCTCCACCAGAGGAAACACAAATGAAAATATGCTAACAAAGGCGCTCTGAGAAGGAATCTTTACAAAAACACTTCCTGAATGGGAAGTATGCCTCTAGCCCATTCAGTGACACACACAAGTGGCACCTGTTTTCCGCCTGTTTAATCAGTGCCTTCCCCAGTGATGGGAAATAATGGCTCTTGTCCCACACACTGGCTGGTATAGGGGCATTTTTTTCCTATTGGTGTTAAATGGCCTGGATTTTAAATAGGATGGGACACAAAGCCTGCACCTGTGGCCGCAGCCAGTGTCAATGGCATGTGGTGCCAGCATCCTGACACCTGGACAGGAGACGGCACAGTGATCTGAACCTATGTCATTAGTGAGCTGGTCAGTCAGCCTGTTGCCAGCCAAAAGGTTACCAGAGCCATCCTTGCTGCCTTCTATGAGCTTACTGCTCCTGTCTTCTTTGGCTGGGAACACAGAATCAGTGTGGCTTTGGCTGAGGATATGGTAGAATCATGGCCTAGAAGGCAGACGTGGCTTCTGCCCATGGAGTGTCATAGCGTATGTTCAGATATGTACTAAATGTCTGTCCATTGCCTTCCTAAAGATGGGCATTTGGATCATAAAGCAGTGATGCAATCCTCTCCCATCAGAGGGATTCACACAGGCATCTACGCTGGCTTCCAGTTCTCTCACATTACCAGGGAGCCAACTCTCTCTGCAAATGGCTGTGTGAGGTAGACACTGAAGTATAGGGTGCTCTGCCTCATTTGTAAAACAGAACAGGGTGGTTTGAAATTCAGAATTGTCAAAGGACCAGCTCAGGAGTGCCAGCACCAGGTTGAAAATGACAGATATAAAGATGAAAGGTTCATGTTCTCATTGGAACCTGTTGGAATCTTTAGACGTTTCTTTGCTTCGTGGCTTCTATGAGCTTTTAAAATTGATTGTGAGTCCCTAGAAAGCATGTCACAGTCACATGATTTTTTAACCCTCTGTAATTCTTTTCCAGGAGTTGGCAGGAAAGCTGGGCCCCGTTTAGTATCAGCTGAGAAGCTCTGATATCTACAACCAGAAATACTGTGGAGATATAAGAGAAGGCGAAGTTTAATTTTAGCATCTCTGGCTTTTCTGTGGTTCTCCTAGTTGCTCTCAGTTGCCTACCCAGATGTGAATGCTCAGAAGATCTCAACCTGGTTAACACATTTCTTTCTCTGCCTCCTGTGTGCCCGAGAATCTGAACGTGCCAACCTGCTACTTCCTGAAATGATGAGGACACATCCACATTGTGACCAATGCTATGGTGTCTCTGTGGCTAGCTCTCTTGACACATGCATAGCCCCCGGAGAGAGATTCATCCTACAGATTCACCTAGACTCACCTATAGACCAAAGAGCTGTGTGATGAGCATTAGGATAGCTTTTAGCCAACTGTTGTGTAAGGGGACAGAGAGTGTCCGTGTCTATATGTGCCAGTCACATGGCATCTCATAATGCTGCTCAGCTGCCTCTGCTACTGCAGTCAGGGGAAGACACGGGCAATGGGTGCACATGTAGATGGGAGCATTTGGCCCTTGGCTCTTGGTTTCCCCAAACTGGATGGACCATGTATACTATATGTCACCTCTGAACATATTAACATTTGCCACTTTGTATCTCTCTACCCAAGTTTATTCTATTACATCCAAATATTGAAGACTGACCATGAACTTAAGTCCCAGTGCAATGGGATTTGGTTCTTGGCTGTACAGTGCTGGGAAGTAGGTGTGGATAAGGAGCAGATGGTGATGATGTTGTCCTGATAGGTGTGTCTGTTGAGATATGGCCTTTTGAGGACTCAGTGAGAAAGGAGGAAGTACCTCAACATTTGGTCACCCAGCAATGGCTTCTAGATATTTTGTTCTGGAAACGGTGGATGGTGGCTCTGAAAGAAGCCTCTGCGACCAGCAGTTGAGCTTCTTAGGTGGATCCAGAGTCTTTCTTCTTTCCTTCTCAGCTGCTGCTGGTAGGCCTGTGGTTGCTGAATCTAGCAGTGCCAGAGCTAGCTTGCCTTATCCAATTCTCTCCGCCCTGCTCAAATAAGAACAGATGCCGGTTGGAAAAAATGCACCAAAGCTGGAAATATGGCATTGAGTTATTGAATTGTTTTGATGGGATCCAGAGCCTAATATAGTCACACATGGCAGCCACAGCTTCAATTTCGTCTGGCTGTTTATTAGCTTTGGAGCGAACTGTAACACAATTCCTTCCTGTATTGGGGGGACTGGTCCTGGGCCCCAAGAGTCCTTCGACCATCTGTGTTTCCAGAAAATGTTCCACGTGAAGTCGATTGGAGCTGCCCTGGGCTCGGAGGCGTTCCTTAATCTTCTCCTGTGATCCCACAGGCAGCCATATCACTTTCTTTTAGCACAATCACACATTCCATGTCACAAATTATCAGGTCAGATCTCAGGGGCAGCGGTTGTCTCCAGAAGTGTCAGGGACTGGGGTTTGACCTTGCACACAGAGTCATATGCCAGCCTGTTATAGATTCATACATGCTTACAGAAGACACGCATTCATTGTTTAGGGACGAAGGCATTTATTAAACACAGCATAGACACTCTCCTTGCTCTCAAGCCCCATGAGACTAAGGTAGACGGGTCCATGTGAATGCCTGCATACTCAGTGTGTGCGTGGTAATCCGAAGAGAAGCCCAGAGACCTGGATCACTTAATAATGGGCATGGACACACCTGAGGGAGATGCTGTTCCTGTCCAGGATCTTCTCAGGCTAGATGTCTTGGACCTGTGGGTCTGCTTCTCTGTCCAGGAGCTTTCCTGTGCATGACAAGACATTGGCAGCGTCCCCTGCCTCTACCTAACAGATGGCTTTTGTACCCCAACATGGATTTTTCCTTTATAGTAAATACAAACATTCTTAAAAAGAAAAGAAAGGGCGTTATCAGAACAAGAGTCAATCAAGTTCTGTGGCTCATTGGTAGACCTGGACAACAGAATTGGACTGTAACGTGCTTTCACCAGCTGGACAAACATCCTCCACATAAGACATTTCTTTGCCAGTGCAGATGAAAGGATCTCAACATAGAGAATGCTTGCTTCTCTTTGTGATTAATGGCATCTTCTTATTACTGTTAGGGGTCAGAGACTAAACCAGAACTCACCTGGTGAGGTAAGATGTTAAAACTCACCTATCTGCTGAGCATTATCATCTCACAAAAAGTTTCAAAGATGTGAGAATGAATCTGAATTCTATAACAATAGGACTCTTCTTGAAGGTTTTGGTGGTAAATTTTTAAGTTAGGCTGATTGCTTCTTAGATATTCTCAGTCTGTGTATTAGCTGAGTAAAGCACATGATCTCATTCTGTTGAGGACAGTAGGGTTTAAATGTGACCAGTCTGAGGCTTAGTGGATCCTGGTCATGGTGGTTTCACCAAACCACCTGGTGGCCCTAATACTAATATTACACTTATATTTTGTGAGACCCATTGTAAATTTATATTTTAACCAAATGAAAAACCGTAATTTAAAGATATTAGACTTTTTACTTCAAGACGTCAAATACATGATTTTCTAAATTGATATTCAGGCATCAACAACTGTGCTGATAGAACTGATTGTTGACTTGATGTAGAATCACCTGGGAAGAGCATCTCAGTGAAGGATTGTCTAGATTAGGTTGTTCTGTAGGCATATCTGAGTAGAGTTGTTTTGAGTATGTCAATTGATATGAGAAGACCTGCCCACTGTGGGTGGCATTATTCCCTAGGCAAGGATACTTCACTGAAGAGCTGAGCATGAGCACGTGTGCATTGGTTTGTTCCTCTCTGTTTCTTGACTGTGGATGCAATGTGACCAGCTGTTTAAGCTCCTGTCTCTCTGACTTCCTTGTTTTTATGGACTGTAACCTGTAATGATGAGCTAAAACAAAACTTTTCTACTCCAAATGCTTTTGTTATAATGTTCTATCACAGTGACAGAAAAAGGCAGAATGAAGACAACACAGTTATTCTTGTGCTCCATTGTCAACATTGCTGATGGTGGTTGCTGGTTGGATGTGAGGGTGGCCTAGGGATCCAGTGATTGCTGGACACAGATGATGGCAGAGTCAAAGTAACAACACTTCACAGGCAATTGGTCAACTTCTTTCTAAATGCCAACAGGTCACAGACATCAAACACCAAGGTTTGTGTTGTTGTCAGAGGGATTATTCATGTTATCTTGGGACATCTGTTAGCTCTACAGATCTGATTAATTACAGCTGCAGGTGGACTGTTGGGGTTCAATACTATATTCACTCAGCATTTTAAATGGTAGATTCATACTTACTAAGACAGTTTTTTTTTTTTTATAAATTGCTTTAACATGTCAGTTTGTAGTGTTGAAAAGTTGTTTTCCCTTAAATCCTACTAAGGATACAGACACTGCATCTTAGATATAATATGTTCATGCCCACATCACATAAATGCACCATGAACGTCCCTTACACATAGTTCTCTTCCAAAGATTGACAATTCCTTTGTTTTCCTTTAGTGAACTTGGGTTCTGGTAAACTGGATTCTGATCCCTCCAGAGAAGACTCTGGGGCAAGATTCAAGTTGTTTACTTGGGAGAAGACTTCAAAGCCACAGCACTAGTGATTCAAGATGATGCAGGGTACAGAGAAATGTTGATCACCACTGAGAAGGGTTGAGCATCGGTCCAGCCCACTGAGGCCCCAAAGGAACTGTATCTCATGATTCCTAAACATGGAAAGGAGCACTTATAGTCCCCTAACCCAGGCTGTGTCATGTTTGTCTTATCTGCACAGCTTTGTGCCACTTCATGATATGATATATGTATTTCAGCTCGAGCCTTGATAGACTTATTTGCAGAGGGGCATGGAGCTGTCCACTACCCCAGTGCTGAGAGTGATTATTGAACTCCAGGTGTGTTACTTCTTCAGTGTTGATTGACTACAAAGTCAAAGGAAGTGCTGGGTTATTTTTAAGAGATCATAAAGTATTACTTAGATAATCAAAAAGCAGAGTCTTGTGACCACATAGGATTTTTCCTGTCTTGGCTATGGCTGCATGTCCTGTGTCTATCACACATAGAAAACAATCAATAAAACCACACCCACAACAACAGCAAAACCAAATGTACTGATAATCAGCTGTGTGAGCGTATATTACTCTCTATGAGTTTTGCAGAGTAGCCTGACCTTCCCTACTTCTTTGTCACTTGGCTTCTTTTCTTCCATAAGAAAGGGATTATGGGAAGCTAAGCCTAGGCCCTTCTAAGAGCAAGTGGTCTAAGCCATTCTTACTGCATGCTCTAATGAGCAGCTTGGAGGAAATGGGATTTGAGTAGGGTTAGCAATCTTGGGCCCTAAGTAGGAGGGTCCAGGGAAGCATGTTTCTCCCTGGACAGATTTGACAAGGGTGATGAGCACTCTCTGTCTTTACCTACTTCAATGACAAAGGTTTGAATGTTCACCTGGCTGATGAATTTTTACAATGCAATTTCATGATAAACAGCACCTGTAACATTCAATCAGAATATGGACTTGAGTGCCTTTGCCTTGTTTTTAATCTTTAACATGCTTTCTCTCAGGAGTTTTGAGATGGAAATTATTCAGTGCTCTGGCCAGTGGCATATAAACACAGCTTCTTTTCCAAGCTCAGTCTTGGTATAAGCTTGGAGGAGCTTATTAAATTAGTATGTGGGATTTGATTTCATCCAAGCAATAAAATCTGCAGCTGCTCTTAAAGAAATGAAGTTGTATTATAAATGATCTCTTTGTCACCAGCAAGAATAATGCCAAGGAGAGAGAGGCTCAGTCTTCCATTCTGCCAGTGCAGGTGCTTAAATCTGAAGATGCACGGCCCCTGGAAAGTCTTCCTCAGAAAGGGGAATCAGCCCCAGGATGAATGAGCTCCTGGCTCTCATAGCATACATGCTGTCTCCTTCTAGCAGAGGTTGGAAGTCGTGGATTTCATTACCACAGTGCATTAAGGGCCAAGGGGGGTTGGGTGGAAATCCAATTTGCTACTACCTCAGTGACTCTGCGTTTTAATCAAATGGATAAAGAAGAACCATTAACTGATGCTCAGACTGATTGGAATTTCGGGGAGGAGGAAAAGAAATGAGACTGTGGGGGAAGCAGAAGGTCATTTGATCACTGGATGTTCTAAGCATGCAGAGTCATTGTTGACTATTGCTGAGATGTGAACTGAGAAGCCCCTGATGAGGAGCTGACTACTGAGGAGTGGATGGTCTGATTGTCATTGTAGCAGCCCAGAGGCCTCTCCATATTGACAGTGCCTACCTTCCTGTAATGGACTTGTCAGGGAATTATATAAGACTCCTTCTTCATATGGGTAAAAGAATTCCTTTATCCTTCACTCTAGAATCTTAATTTAAAATTTCAGGAACTTGATGATGATCTGTGTAGAACCACTAAAGGCTGAAAATACATCTTCAAGCTCTCAGATGGCTGTGAAGTGCTGTTCAAAGGTAGAGTACCTGTCAATGTATTACTCTTGTTGTTATTAGTTTCTGCTCCCTGTTATTAACTGTGACCACTGTTCCTACTATTTTGATTTCAGATGACACAAAGTTCTATCCAGCTTGCTTTCCAGACAGAGTAGACCTTTTTTAGGGTATATTTCTGCTGGAAACTAATGGAGATATCTCTGGGAACAGCCCCACAGCCATGTTATGTTGTCTTTGTTGGAGTGTCTCAGGGATCCTAGTCACTGTGTGTGGTGTGTGCATGCGGGGAATCTGTAAAGGTGAGTAACCTTCATGAACTTCTTCCCTCATGCTCTCCTTCATCCTGACTGTACTGGGTGATGTTGTGTGTCAACTTGACACAAGCTGGAGTTATCACAGAGAAAGGAGCCTCCCTTGAGGAAATGCCTCCATGAGATCCAGCTGTAGGGCATTATCCAGCTCAATTAGAGATCAAGGGAGGAAGGGGTCTATTGTGGGTGGTGCCATCCCTGGGCTGGTAGTCTTGGCTTCTATAAGAAAGCAAGCTGAGCAAGCCAGGGGAAACAAGCCAGTTAGCAGCACTTCTCCATGGCCTCTGCATCAGCTCCTGCCCCCAGGTTCCTGCCCTGTGTGAGTTCCTGTTTTGACTTGCTTTGGTGATGAACAGCAATATGGAAGTATGAGCTGAATATACCCTTTCCTTCCCAACTTGCTTCTTGGTTCTGATGTTTTGTGCAGGAATAGAAACCCTGACTAAGACACTGACCACTCTGCACTTAATGCTGTTACCATTGACGGCCAAATTCCTCATATCTAAGAGATTGAGAAGGTGAAGTTCTTCCAGACTTCATAGCAGGATGTAAGAAGGGTGCATCTGGCAAAGTGCCCTGTGTTCAGATGAAGGTACCCAAGTAACCTTGCAGGTTGGAAAGTGGGGCATGAACTGTGAAGACCTGGAAGGGGTTGAGGATCTATAGCAAGTGTGTGGAAAATGCTTGTCCAAGATTCAAAACAGGCCAAAAAAGAAGACAATTAAAAATCTAAACTGGGGTAAAGCCCATCACAATTATCATGCAAGCTGAAGCCAACGTAAGATGCAAATATATTTTCCCACAAAAGTTATAGTTGAATGAAGAACTAGACACACAGCCCTCTGGTGGCCCTGTGGGATTGTTGGCCCCCGGGTGATTGTTGCTTTTCCACTTCTGGGGTGGCATGGAAGTTGAGACTCTATGAATTTCCCACTACTCTTTCCTGCCTGCCCCACCCCCTCCCTGTCTCCATCCTTCTCAGTGTAGAGGTCTATCTTGCACCTAGTACAGGGGCTGAGACTTCCCCAGAATGCCTATCTACAGGCAAAGGGGAACTGCTCTTTGAAGCCCCAGAATTTCCTCTTGCCATTATCAAAGGTGTTTAAATGGGCTCAAAACCAAGGTAATTATGATGCAGGGCTCTCTTGTAGAGCCTGTATAGCAGTAGCCAAAATAAGAGGGGACCTAAGAGAGTGCCCTGTCCAGCACTACCATCTCCTAAGCTAGGAGCTACCTAGGACAAGGACAACTTTTGGACCCTAGTGAATTAATGACATTGCAAAGAATAGGAATCACCGTGAGAATGGGAAAAGCTGTCACAGCCATGTGTCTTCTGTTTGTGTTCCTTCCTTCCCTGGCGAAGTACCTATGATTTTTGGGCTAGTCACATCTTGCACTGAAGTGGGGTCAGTTACTATCTTTCTGTTACTTAGTGAAAGAACAAAAGCAACCCATGACCACATGGCTATAGCTTCTGGGAACTATTAGTCTTCCTATGCTCTTGAATCTCAATTTAATCTGCTTCTTAATTTAAAAGTAGTTTAAAATTAAATTACCATTAAGTCTTGAAGATTAAAATATTAAAACCAATAGTTGAAGATAATAAGTAAGCTCTCAGGCTAAAGCTTACTACAGACTGTATTAGTTGCCTAATGTTTGTTAGCACATAGGAGTCCCATGGTGCCCGCTGAACCAGGGAGCAAGGGCATGGAGCCAGAGTTTAGCCTTGCCCAAGGTCATACAAGTGAAGTACGTTCTCCTAAGTTTTATGTACACTGACTGCCTCAAGCAAAGAGATCAGTTCACTTCAGTCCTCAGACACAGCTTCTATCACCGAGGAAGCACACTGCAGCATCTAATGTTCCTGAAGTTCCTGAGGTGTGAAGAGACACCGATGTCACTGGTTCACTTTCAGCTCTCTGCTTAACGCTGCTATGCAGAGCTTTTCATGTCAGAACATGGGATAATTCACATCCTTTCCAAAAGCTGACTAATGTTCCATAACATGGATATATTGAAAGTCATCTAATTATGTATTTTAGTTGCTTCCAATTTGTGTTCTTCACTGATATCCAAGCTTTCTGTCTTTGTGAACTTTGAGCATTTCTCAAAATACTCCCAGAGCTTGAATATGTAGGTTAAAAGATTCATATTTTGGAAATTTAGCTTGTATTGCTAAGCCATCCCTACATAGCTTGTAAACATATTTAGGCCTGTTGGTTCCTGACATTCTGAATGACAACTGTGTAGTCTTTCAAGCAGTCTTCTACTTTATGTAATGATATGGGTTTCTACAACAGCATCAGATTCAAAGGCATCTGAGCTACTTGGATTCACAAAACTGTTGGTCTTATAACTGTAACTGTTGGTCAAGGATCAGAGTGTATGGCTGTTCCCAGCCTGTCTCCCATTAGGAGGCTACAATTCCCTGGGCTTGGTCATTGATGAATCTCATTCATGCAGGAATAAGCTGGGACCTAAATTCAGCTTTGAGCAGTTTTCTGTTTCTTTGAACACAGGATTTGGCACCTTCAGAACAATTATAGCTGGGGATGTCTCAGTGGGGGAAGGGAGTCAGTAGAAGAAAGTTCTTTGGGTACTCTGATAACCAGAGAGGAGAGGATCAGTCTAAAGCATCCTTTCTTAATGCACATGGTAGATCATGTGGTTTCTTCATGTGGTAGATCATGCTTTCACATGGTAGGTCCCAGTAGCAGAACCATAGTGGTATCTTAGAGAAAAACCATCCCCATACCCATTCTGGGGTATAGTTAATTGACATTATACCCTTCTCTCTGTAAAAGCACTTGGCAACCAAGCTATAATCCCAGCCCTTTCAGCATCTTTTTTATTTTTAATGTCTTGGGAGTATTCCATATGCCAAATAGGCCATCAAAGATTAAAAGAAGAAGAAGAAGAAAGAGAAGAAGGAGAAGGAGAAGAAGGAGAGAAAGAAAGAAAGGAAGAAAGGAAAAAAGAAAAAAGAAGAAAGAAAAGAAAAGAAAAAAAAAGATTTGTCTGCCTGGTAAGAGTGGCTCTGGTCTTTACAGGTGGACTCACAATAACCACCCTGACTCACATATTCTTGCTTAAATCATGTAGGAAACTCACAGCTTTCAGAGATACAGGACTGCAATGAGTGTGATCAGCACTCATCTGGACACTGGTGGTCCTATGTGTGATGCTGAAGGTGTGAAGCTCACCTGGGAAGCTTGGAATCAGAAAGTAGTTGAGATGGATGGTTACCTGCATCAGGCTCAGCATCTTGTAGAACCTTGAGGCTCTCTGGTACTTGGGATTGGAAAAGTGAGGCCATCTTGTGGGGCCCTCAGTCGGGTGACTGGCTCTTGCTGGGCTGTTCCTCTTTGCCTACCTCCATCTGGTGACCAGCTCCTTCTGCTTTGATCTCCTGACATCTGAGGGACTCCTTGTCATAGGACACAAATCTTTTGGGGGAGACACTACACACACATCTGTCTATTCACCCCAAATCAGGAGACTGTAAAGGTTTTTCTGGTGCAAGGGCATCTTGGCAGTGGGGAGCTCAGGAATGTAACAAAGTTACACTAAGCACAAAACCTCACACAAGAGGTTTATTAGAGGGAAGAACAGAATAGAGGCCTCTGGGCAGGGGAAGAAACAGCAGAGACCTGGACAGAAGGAAGGCTTTTATAGGGTTTTGGAGCACGCACAGGGGGTTTAATAGGAATGTGTGGTATGATAGCAAACACAATTAGGTCCATAACGATGAGTCTCATGGTGGAGATTCCAAGGCTATGAGGAGCTGGAGGTCAAAACGAGGGTAGGATATATTTCCTTTGGCCTATTTCTTGGGCTTGGGGTCAAGTCAGAGGCAGTGTGTTCTTCCCTTGGTCATTGTACCCCACTTTGACCATGACAGAGCAAAGTATGGATACCTCCAAAGTCTAACTTGGTGAACCATTGGGGTTTTAAAAGGTCTAAAAACACTGAAAACCTTGGAAATAAAAATTTTCAATTGCCTAGGGAAGGAAACTGGGCTCCTCAGAGGGTTTCATTGACAATGGTTCTTTAGTTAATGATGGATAGGTTAGGAAGGAGAAGTCTGGAGCTGAGTCAAGCTGGAGAAGATAAATCCAGAACTGAGCTGGTTTCCAAAATTCTTCAAAGAGTCACCAATTATAATGAAAGTAACTTAGCAACCAATCAATATTGAACTAATGTCACTGCTTTGCCCCTACCAATCATATTAGAGGTTACCTAACCCTTCTGGAAAATTTCCTTACCCTTGCATAAAAAAGAAGACCACAAGTCCCTCTGGTTGTCGACATTTTGATGAATGGTTGACTTCTGCATGATGGCAATTTCTGCAGAATAAATGCTCTTTGCTTTTGCATACTATTAGAGTCTGGGGTCTTCCTTCTACAATTCTTGGACCCTAACAGTTTACTGGTATTACTCACAAAACTATGTGTGAGGGGTCATTTAAAGGGCAGAAATGACTCAAAGACAGCTGCATTACCAAAGGCCAACCCAGTATGAGTGACACCTTACAAAAGCTAATAGTCTGGAGCTCACTGCACAGCCTATGCGCAGCTCAAAATGTTGAGGAGTGTCTTAGTCAGGGTTTCTATTCCTGCACAAACATCATGACCAAGAAGCAAGTTGGGGAGGAAAGAGTTTATTTAGCTTACTTCCACATTGCTGTTGATCACCAGAGGAAGTCAGGACTGGAACTCAAGCGGGTCAGGAAGCAGGAGCTGATGCAGAGGCCATGGAGAGATGTTTCTTACTGGCTTGCTTTCCCTGGCTTGCTCAGTCTGCTCTCTTATAGAACCCAAGACTTCCAGCCCAGGGATGGCACCACCCACAAGGGGCTCTACCCCCTTGATCACTAATTGATAAAATGCCCCACAGCTGGATCTCATGGAGGCACTTCCCAACTGAAGCTCCCTTCTCTGTGATAACTCCAGCCTGTGTCAAGTTGACACACAAAACCAGCTAGTACAATTGACCCCTTGTCAACTTGACACACAAATACATCAATCACTATTAAGCCTCAACCCTTACTTTCTTATTCATGCCCAAGATCTAAAGTTCCACAGTCTTTACACATTAAAAGTTCAATCTATTTAAAATGTCCAATATCTTTTAAAATTCAAAGTCTTTTAACTGTGGGCTCCACTAAAATACGTTCTTCCTTCAAGAGGGAAAAATATCAGGGCACAGTCACAATCAAAAGCAAAACCAATGTCTGGGATTCAACTCACGATCTTCTGGGCTCCTCCAAGGGCTTGAGTCACCTCTCCAGCTCTGCCCTTTGTAGCACACATCTTGTCTTCTGGGCTCCAGATGCCTGTACTCCACTGCTGCTGCTGTTCTTAGTGGTCATTGCATGGTACTGGCATTCCCAAAACACTGCTGTAACTAGGCTTTACCAATAGCCTTTCATAGACTGTCTTCAAGGTGCCAAGCCTCAACTCCTTTGCATGACACCTTCAGTCTTGGACCATCAATTGCAAACTGAGGCTGCACTTTTACTTATGACCTTCCATGGCCTCTCACTGTGCCAAGCCTCAGCTGCTCTTCATGACCCCTTCATGCTGTCAAAACCAGTACCACCTGGGTGGCTCTTACACATTACCAAGTCCTGCTGCAGCACTAGGTACAACCTTGGCTATCTCTGGAACACAACCTTTTTGTGCTCTCAGAAAACACTTCCCAGAAGATGTCACCTCAATGATGCTGGTCTCTTCTTAATCACTGCTAATTTCTTAGCTCCAGCTAACAAGCATCAATAGTCCCAGTAATGCAAAGTTTTTGCTTTAGTAGTTCTGGTACCTTGTTAATCACAGCTGATACTTCAGCCCCAGCTAACCAAAACCACAGAATCTTCACAATCAAAACAACATGGCCCTGATAAGAGTCTTTAATCTTCCCTCTGAAATTTCACAAGCCAGACCTCCATCTCTGCACTGTTCTCAACATGATCTTCCAAGTTCCCACAGAACATCCCATAGAGTTCTTAACAACCAGTGGTTTTTCTAGCTCAAAGTTGCAAAGTCCTTCCACAGTTCTCCTCAAAACATGGTCAGGTTGTCACAGGAATACCCCACTATGCTGGTACCAATTTGTCTTAGTCAGGGTTTCTATTCCTGCACAAACATCATGACCAAGAAGCAAGTTGGGGAGGAAAGGGTTTATTTAGCTTACTTCCACATTGCTGTTGATCACCAGAGGAAGTCAGGACTGGAACTCAAGCGGGTCAGGGAGCAGGAGCTGATGCAAAGGCCATGGAGAGATGTTTCTTACTGGCTTGCTTTCCCTGGCTTGCTCAGCCTGCTCTCTTATAGAACCCAAGACTTCCAGCCCAGGGATGGCACCACCCACAAGGGGCTCTACCCCCTTGATCACTAGTTGAGAAAATGCCCCACAGCTGGATCTCATGGAGGCACTTCCCCAACTGAAGCTCCCTTCTCTGTGATAACTTCAGCCTGTGTCAAGTTGATACACAAAAACCAGGCAGTACAGGGAGTATCCTTCTCAAATGACTCAGTTGGTCTAAATCCCTTCCATTCAGCTCAGCTCGTTTTTGCCTCTTCCAGTCAGCTAGTCTGGTCTCAGAGTTTTCCTTGTGACTTGTCTTATCTGAGAGGGACTCTTAGCTGTGTTATTGGTTAGTCTGGAAGGAAATGGCCCAGTTAATCTGGTCTATTTCAGGAACTTCCTGAAGCTATTTTGAGTTGTTTACATGATTAAAGGGCTTCCCTGTGTAGGATGGAATGTTTCAATTTCAGAGGAAATTGTTGCATGTCACCTTTCTACATCTGAATTACTAACTGATTCTTTTGGCTGAGGTGTACATCTCCCAGTGAGTGTGAACCAGACCTTAGGGTGTGGGTAAGCATTAGGGCTCCTGTTAATAGTTAAGCTACTGTCTCCCATCGGGATGTTGAGCTTTACTATGTAGTCTAGGGAGAAAGGTTTTATCATGAATTCAGAATGGACATAGGATGATGGCTAGGGATCTTGAGGCAATCTTGGCTGTGAGGAGTAAGGTGTCAGAGAAAGTACTGGACTGTCCCTAGGATTAGGTTAGAAAAAGCTGGCCCTGTGTTCAGACTCCTCAAATATGCTCAGACATTTGTTTTCCATGATTAAAAGTACACTTAAAATCTTTCTATGATACTCTTCCATTTTGAAATTAGTATCTTTGCTGGATATCTCTATGAGGCTATTTTTTTTTTTTACTTTCAATTGAGAGAGAGAGA